>JAGFPH010000736.1:60398-76579 GCA_018207615.1 Philaenus spumarius
TTATGGTGACCTGGAAACTTTCATATCTTTAATTAAATATGCATAATTTAGTCAAGGATTTATTCATGCTTAGAATGTATAAATAAGTGATGTTTTGTCCTTCCAAATACTTTTAAATGAGCAGAAAAATCAATGACTTATTGTTGCAACAACCTTAAATTTTTTTTAAACAATTAATTACTAATGTGAAGCTTTTCTGTAAAAACTATGCTGACATTTTAAATATAAAAGTAATTGAATAAAAATTATACAAACACAACTGTTAACTGGCAGCCTTGAGTTTTTAATGCTTTTAGAATCTCACACTTGATGTTTTCTGATTAATAAATAAGATTATACTAGCTGACCTGTGCGAATATTTCACAAGTTACATGATTTTAATACATTGATTTAATTAACTAAATTATGTTTATTTATTTACGTTGGTTTAATTTGATTGATTTGTGTGATAGATTATACTAGCATATAGAATGTAAACAATCTAACTAACAGCTGTTTACTTCAATTTCCCATTTTTAGGAGGAGCTCAAGTGACCAAAACAGTGCGCGTACGTGGTCATGGACATCACGGACATCGCAGGACAGGAATCGACAATCGTAATGCGTTCTCCCAGAGTGAAAGTTTCGCAAATGCAAATGCTTACGAGTCACATAATGCTGGACCAGCACCAGCACCAGCACTTCCCCCTCCAGTACATCCTGCCCATGCTGCGGCATCTGGTGGAGCTTCAGGATCTGCGGGAGCTACGGTCACTATTCAAAAGGGGCCTGTAAACTACGACAACATTTTTAACGTAAGATGAAGAAAGTAAACTTTTGCATGGTTTTTGTTCAAATTGAGCATGAATTGCACGTAATATTTTTTCAATGTTAAAGGTTCCATCATAACACTACTTACCTATGATTTTTATGATCTGATTTCCGTTAAATTAGTTCTTCATTAACAAGAAGCAATATTAATTACTACGTCATTTAGGAATTACCTAGACCTGAGAAAGTTGGAGGCAATTCATTCAGTCCGATTTGATCCAAATATAGTACACATGTTGATTTTCTAAGTCACTTGGACGAGTTCGTTAGCCAATAAAGTCCAACAACCAGAAGCACATTTTTGATCGGAAGCAACAATTTAAAAATAAAGTTTACTGGAATGAAACGTTTTTTGGGTTTTATCTAAAAATAATAAATAAAGTAAATTATAAATAATAATTGTTCTGAACATTTTGATTTTTTTTTACACGACTTTATAGCCCGTCTGGTTTCCCCAAAATCAGTCAAATCGTGAAAAACCATAAAAGTACCGATTAAAATTTACGCGGGAATTTTACCATGGGCAGCTTCTGAACCGAGGCCAACAACCGGGATACAGCTGCGAGCAAAGCAAAGCACTCCATAATCCAAGGCCGCAAGCACGAAGCAGTACAAGAGCCAGGACTGGTGGCTGGGTCGCAAACAAATTTTACTACAGTAAAGACCACGAAAGAATACCGTTGAGGGATAGGCTTGTTTACACCGAGACCTTGAACGCTCCAATCGCCTTAGTGCGACGTTGTCACGTTCTTCCCACGCTTCTAACTGAACGGGGCTGACTCAACACATTTATAATTCTTTAAACGGTGCGCTCAAGCCTCGAGCGGTAAATACCAGGAGTGTTCGAGACTAGTAGATATGTCAACGCTGCGCGTCTATCCTATTGGCCGCCACGCAACGGTATTCTTTAGTGGTCTTTAATATAATATGTTTCGTACACGCATTCAGTGCCTTCATGAGTAGACCAATTCCCAAATAGTTGGTTGTAGCCCTAAAACATATAAACTTAATTTTGTAATTCGCTCAACTCACGTCAGCGATTCAGCTGCAAGATCGAATTATATTTTATTTTTAAGTTGTCTCACTATCTAAGTTTTCAGTTGTCTAGATTCAAATGAATTAAAGCAATTCCCATGAAATTAATTATCATTATTATTGTTACTTCGAACTAAACAATAATAAAACAAGCTTTAACCATGATGATTTATTTTAATTCATATATAATCTTTTTCTTTCATATAACTTACGCATGTGAAAACAACAATAACAAAACCATTACAAGACCTATTAACACTCAATACTATTAAAACTAAAACATATCATGCGCAATCATTTTTCATTAGAATGCTTCAAGATACATCTAATACCAAGTAACATCTATCAAAACATAACCAATGCTAGAATCATATTAAAAGGAATCCATTGAAATTTTTGTTTCAGATTCCAATTTCAGCTTTAACTTCAGTCAATCAATTATTGAATGGACACAAGAATTAAATCAAATCTGTAAAAACCAATCAACTTTAATTGGATAGTTTAAATCTGAATAACAATAAACATTATTCTTACAAATTGAAAAAAACAATATTAGTTGAAACGATTGAATTAAAGAATGAACTGTGTCATAAAAAGTTGAACTTCAACATAAGGTTTATATTTGAAATAAAATTACAAGAGTTTCATAAAGTGTTTGTAACAGGTTTTATAACAAGTTGTAATTCACATATTTGTATAAAATACAATATAATACTAAATTTATAGATAATATTGTTTCATAATACACTATTGGATGTATATTAATTATTTAAAAATATGAGAATAAAATTAAATAAAAACCGTTTATGGAAAATTATTTATTTACAGTTCAGTAATCATAATATTTGATTAGAATATTAAGCGGCAAATAAATTTCTTCTCCAATTTTATCAAAGTATGGAAATCCAAAGTACAAATATTTCAGATTTGAAAATTTGCATATAGGGGTTTTTTGACATTAGGAATCGAATGTGATAGGTCTTATGTCTGCAAAAATGCGCATAAAATTTAAACTCTGAACTTCTTTTTATACCACCTTACAAGGTACTTATAAGGTGAATAGATAGAACTTCTTTTTATACCAAATTTGCAAAGTCACTAAATATTCGAATAGATACATTCCAGATGTTAAAAATACTGAGCGATGCTCGGCACCCAGGTACAAACGAGCCAAAGATTAGCAAGAGTCTTTAGCGAGTTTTCCAACTGTGAGCAAAGCGAAGCAGCCATCTGAGGCGGGGTTGGGACGCGAAGCATCCAAGGGCAGAGCCCCTAGTTGACTATTGTGTGAAAAAAAGTTACCCTTCCTTTCCCCTTCCCACCCCTCAACATTTAACTTCGAATCAAGGGGCGAATTAAATTTGCCACAAGCCCCCTAAACCCTCTCGGCAGCCCTGCTTCAACTTAAAACAACCCTTTTACAGTAAATATAGAACTTGCAAACGAAATACAAAATAATACACTCCTGCAGAAAGAAACTGTAGGTACTTCATTTACGCCTGTTTTGGTTCAAACCCATTATATGATGGAATAATGAACATTAGGGAAATATACATAGATAAGATTCCTACCAATCAGCCAGCATTCCAGTTTTAGACAGTGGACCTACTGGAAATATATTCCATATGCGAGTTTTTGTGCATATCTGCTCGTGTAGTTAAGTGTTTTCAAATGTGTACCTGATTTTTGTAACCAACGACGAAGGGCAATTATCCTAAATACTTGGAAATGTCTGAATAGCCGAAACGGCCATCGTGAATTACACAACAAAATTTACTATTGGTTGGTAAGTTACAACAAAGAGTTATTCTTAATCAAATGATAGTCGCTATGGGGAATATAAATATCCTTACAATTATTTATTATATTTTTTGTAATTTGAAACATAACACATTTTGTTATTACAATTGTGATAGTAATTTTCATCACTAGTAATTAAAGTGGATGTTTATGTACCAAAAACAACTTTAGTTACAACTTATAAACGAAACTTTTTATCATACTGCAATAGAATCACACGAACAAGACACATCACACTATTATGTAAACTCCATGAAGTTAAAAAAAACAAACAAAATTGCAACTTAGTTTTGAAAGAATCGGCTATAGTTAATATTTTATCATATTTCAATTAATCTATGTTTACAAAATTAATTACAAACTAGTAAAACTAAGTAATACCAAAACTTATCATTGCAACTAATCAGTTAACAGCCTTACAAATTGAAATTGATATTAATTTAAAGTTTATTGAATAAGACTATTATTTTAATGTGTTTTTTAAAATTATAATACTAAAACTGTCTAAACCAATAGTTATTTTTTCAATTAATGAATCAAAAGATTTCTATTGTAACCTACTATTGATTTTTTTTTATTTCAGGTGTTTCAAAATGAGGCACCTTTTAAGGATTTGTAGTATTTATTACATTTAACTTACAATTGTAAATAATACATCAAATTAAAGAGCTACAGATTTTCCTAAACGTGTTCTATGTGATCACCATTCGTAACACGGCACACATCAAGTCGATAGCCGAGTTTGTCCCGAACCTTGTTCAGTGTGTCTGGAATAATTATTTGGACTGCTTCAATCCTGTTTCTTAAGTTGTGTAGGTAAGCTGGTGGCGGAGGCACATACACTTTCTGCCTGGGTATGGCACAAAAAAACATTACTTTTAGGTGAGTCTCATTGCAACTGTACCATCTGGAGGGGATTTGCTGACCCAGAGATGCGCACATTATGAACGTTCACATACCCACTTACGTGAACAAGATTCATCACAGAAGATGACAAGATCGAGAAAATCTTCATCGTCATGCAGAAATATATCGCTTGAAAAGTAAACCGTAGGCTGTAGGCTTTGGAGTTTGTATCAAAGAACATAGTTGTAAGTGTCTCCATAAAACTCTCCACACAGGCATCACTGGAATCCACGACTAGCCTTCCGAAATGATTTCTTGGGGCTACGCATATAGGCGTGTCCAGCGGAGGTGCCACCGGTGCCGTGGCACCACCACTAGATTGAGATTAGGTCTGTGCAGAATGTGTTTTTTACGTAGAACGTAGAAGCACTATTTAAAAGCCACTTCATATATTGTTCTAATTAACTTTAATTTTGTGAAGCATTTTCCGCAATACGAAATGTGCCATCGGCGGCCATTACGTTTACGTTGTGATTTGTGAAGCATCTACACCCGTAGCGTAAAAGTGTAGTTGCCGTTGTTGCCGCAGACCTTACTCAGCGCTAGTAACTTGCGATGCTGGTGCCGCCGCGCCGGACTGCTGGTGACTGTTTATGTTTAGTACTTAGTGCAACTTTGTCAAAACAAAGGAAATGTATAGTTCCCTAGACATTGAAATCATTAATATTCGGAAAAGAAAAGTATCAGCCCTATTAGAAGACACTGGCTGCTCTTCTTCCCCTTTCTACGCGCCCACAAAAAAAGAAGAATTGAAATTTTGTACTTACTACCCTGTTTTGGACCGCCTTGTAGAAAATCTGAATACTCGATTTGATCAAGAAACAAAAAAAGTGATCTCAGCTTCAGGAAAATTTATCGGATTAAATCTTACTGACTGTTACAAGTGTGAAAATGAGGACTTTGAAATTCTCGCAAAACCATTCAATGTCAAGTCTGCAGAACTAAATGCAGAATTTGAGCTGTTGAAATCAAAGAAACATGGGAAAACTGATACAAATTTTCCGCCTAAAAGTGTTTTGGAATGGATAGAATGGTTATCGACGTTCCAACGAGGCTCAATCTATGAAAACTTTAGTGCTGTTGTTAATAGATTTTGTACAATGCCTGTAACCAGCTGCACAAATGAAAGAGTCTTCTCTAAACTGAGCGTCATGAAATCCAAGCTCAGATCTACAATGCGTCAAAACAGTTTAGAAAACTTGATTCCGTTTGTGGAACAAGAACTGGCTACTAACGCAAGAACATGTGATATAATTGACAACTTCAAGAACAGTGTTGCATTCGATCGTCGGATGACTCTATAAAGTGATGTGAAACATCATCTTCCAATACTTCATGTTCAAGTGACGTGTATCACTTTGGTCTTGACTTTGACTTTATCAAGTACAAAATAATAAACTTTAACCTTGTTTGTATTGATTTTTGTACAATACACATTGATAAAACTTACACTTCTGTGTTCCCACCAATATTGTAGGGATTCTTTGTATCTACATGTAAATAAAAATTCTAAAAAAACACAGTTCTTTATATTCGTTATCCAAACTAAATAAAGAAAAATAATTTATATGGCTGCCAGATAGTATTAAAAAATGTTTAGGCAATCATTTTCAAATATTTCCCGGATCCTCGTATTTTTGCGCATGGTACTTCAAACACTATGCCCACAGAAAGCTATTTTTGGCACCATCACTACTGAAGTCCTGGACACGCCTACGGCTACGCATGAAAGACTATCTCACTTGTTCTAGATGTTGTTCAATCACTTTTGTCCGTCCCGTACTCTTTCCTTTGTAAAGACAGCCGGTGTCTTCAAACTGATGATACTACCTATGAGTATTATTATCATTTGGAGGATTTCATTTGAACCTAATACGGGATGCAAGCTGCACTGTAACTGAAGACGCAGTCCTTGCAAACTGTAAAACACAAAAAGCTTTCTGTTCATTAGTCGCCATCTTTGCTACTAGCGCTTTCCAATGGAAGATAGAGAAAACATTCTATTAGCACAGATGTACCAACAAAACTGTTTGAGTTGCTCTTTCATTTGATGTATTATTTATAATTGTAAGTTAAATGTAATCTACTTATATAAAGCTAGATGGTAACACTGATTCACTGACATTAATTATTAGGCACTTCCCGTAATCGTACTCCCCTCGACCTCATACTTGAATTAAAGCTCTCGACGAGAAACTTTTGGAAAAATTGCCACAATTTAAAATTTTTAAATTTTGGAAGCACCTTTTGGGCGGGAAAGATTTTTCGATTTTTTTCAATTTCATAATTTTCCCACTTTGAGCGCATTTAGTAAGAAAACGGTAAGAGATAGCAAAAAATGTTAAATACAAAAGTTGTAGAAAATTAAATTTCAAAGAAGAGGTTTTCCGTCAGATTCAAGATACAATCATCCGTTTAGCCGCTACTAACCCGAGAATGAGTTCCGGCAAACAATCCTTCAAATTTCCTATGTTAATCTTATGGAGATGATGTTTAATGAGTTTGAGTCAGCTGCCAAATAAAACAGCTGATTTGTGCTCGGTCACCTATGTACAAACGAGCCAAAGATTAACGAGATTCTTTAGCGAATTTTCCAACTGCGAGCGAAGCGAAGCGTCCAGGGGCAGAGCCCCTAGTAACTACTACAAAGCCTTAAAACCCCTGTATTCATTTTGAAACACCCTTTGTAAAATTAAAGCTTCTATATTTTTCGTAGTTACTAATGCTCTCATGTTCTAAGTCTGGAACTAATTTATAAGTTAGAAAATGTAAAAACGAAAATAAATTTTAAGGTCATTTTAGTTTCAAAAAAACTTTCAATTAAATTGTATTTGTTACAGATTCCCATTTCTGCTCTTAGGGCTGTAAACAAGCTACTTAATGATGGAGGTAATACTGAAAGAATATACACTAAAAAATAATGTTCTAAAATTGACATTACTTCTATAATATGCCTTGAGATAAGCTTTAGTAACAATGCTTACACTATTCAACTTTGTTATTAAAATGTTGTTAGAATACTTTGTAAATACAGTTGTTTCAGTATTTTTTTTTTTTTTTTTTTTTTTATGGCAACTATCATCATAGACATAAGTAGTTCTTAAATAAAAAACATAATTATTATTTATAAAATAAATTAATATTTATAAATTGTGATTGATTTGAAAAAGTAGAGGAGGAATTGTATTTTAATTATTGTCGGCTACTTCCTCAAATTATTGTCCACAGCAAAACATTACCCTCAAGTCTCATGGCTCATTATTAACTATTGTGAATTCTGTGTCTAACTGAATTCTATTAGGTACTACCTTTGAGCACAGGTCGCTTCAATCAATGTCGCTTCTCCTAAAATCGAGAAACCCATTGATAAGTCAAGTGGCTCTAGATCGGGTAATTTTCAAGCTAACAAGCTGAGACTCAGCATAAATGTTTAAAATATATATTTTAACTAATATACCAAGTTTCAATTCCATATATTAAAATTTGGCCAATTTAGAATGAGCTAACGCTTCATATATGAATAACATGTCCCCTTTTAGTGATTTCACCTGCTGCAAAATACATACCTGCATTATCGAATTTTTTCCAGACAAACCATTGCTCGGACGAAATAAATACATATGACCTTTTTGTTGAAAAATACCTCCCCTACAAGGTGGTATTTTTTATTTTTCTCTATCTTCATCCCAGCTCGAAATATTAAGGATAATCGGAAAAAAATGATAATCGATTTTTTTTCGACTTTGGGAAATCGATAAACTGGTAAAGTTTTTTGCACGTTAATCTACATACTTTAATGTACTTATAAAAAAAAATCAGCCGTATTGTAAATTACTGGAACTTTTGGTCTAAAATTACCCCTACCGACTGGCCTAATAAACTTAATTTTGGAAATTCGCTCAGCTCACATCAGCGGTTCATCTGTGTGATCAAATTATTCTAGTGCGAGATAGGTAGGGGTAATGCTTTCTCCCTGTTTACAAGTATAATTAATAACTTAAATGGACAAAATTTCTGCATCTTGTACAATAATATTTTCTATAGTATTAAAACAGAAGCATTACTTTCTTTTTAAAACTCTGATTCGTACTGCAATATTTATATACTATAATTATTTCCGAGTAAAGTTTATTAGTATTTTGTGTGTATGCCATCTGAAGATAGTGTAGAGAAAAGTTTTGAATCAAATGTTTGACAGAATAAATGTTTTTGCAATATTTTTGAGGAGCAAAATGGTTAAAACTCCAACACATTTTTTAAACTAATTACTGGAGTTGAATTTACTTACTCCATTTGCACCTCCTCGCCTTCATTAGACTAAATGGTGTAAAGGTGTTGAACAAAAATGACTGCTTGACTACTAGGCAGCCTTTATTTACATTTATATAAAAATAATAGCTAAAATACCTCGATAGTATTGTTTTGTTTTGTGTAGCATAAATTGGGTACAATTTTAGAAACTGATAAATCTGAATAGGACTCTTGATATAAAAAAATCCATTTTGAATACCGGTGATGCTTTCTCCTATTATAACGTTGAACCATTATTTATACTGCACCTATTTTATGAAGCGTCATTGTTATTTTATTTGTGTTTTAGCCGCATCCATTTCCAAAAACATCCAAGTCCAAGGAAGTGCTCACGTGTCCCACAGCCACGCTGGAGGTGCACAGATAGCTCATGGCCATTCAAAGGGTGCACATGTAGCTCATGGTCACGCAGGAAATGTGGAAGTGACAAAGACCCATGCAGTCCCAAACAATGTCGCTGCTGGTGGTAGTGCGGAATTGCATGTCCAAGTAGGCCATCAGGGAACACTAGAAAGTTCTCAGCCCCAAGCTTTAACATCAGCAGCTTATACTGCTCAGAAACCAGCAGGATTTTATGACAATGTTTTCAATGTAAGTTTGATGAAGAAATATTTATTACTTTAGGCGGTAAAAAGTTTTGTTTGAATTGTAAGAAGGAAGACCATAGCCAATTTAGAACAAATATATATTAGCAAAACGATGTTGGTTTATTTAACTTTTACTTCATTAATTTTAATTTTTTCTAAAACGAAAAAGCAATATTAAATTATTATTTTAAACTTAACACTAAAAAAATACACTTTCGTAATATTTTGTTTGAGGCAAAAAATCTGGGTGGTTATCATTGCCACTTACACTTTAATTATAAACAATAATAACAACACAGTACCTGAGTAACTGCAATGTGCTTTAAATTTTGTTTGCTTATTTACCATACGTATTTATACCTCGATAATTCAAGTTGCAGTAGTTCGAGGGTCCTGGTATTTTGAGCTGTGTTTGCAAAATTAAAAAAAAACATTTTTTTCAACTATTTTAAAGCTTTTAAAACATCGGTTTAAACGCGCCTTCAAAATTACTTTGTTACCACTGCCCCATTGTACGTTTAAAATGGCAACTATATCAAAGCCCACTAAAGAATACCGTTGAGGGACGGGCTTGTGTACACCGAGACCTTGAATGCTCCAATCGCCGTTGTGCGACGTTGTCACGTTCTTCCCACGCTTCTAACTGACTGCGGCTGACTCAACACATTTATAATTCTATAAACTGTGCGATCAAGCTTCGAGCGGTAAATACCAGGAGTGTTCGAGGCTAGTAGATATGGCAACGCTGCGCGCCCATCTTATTGGCCGCCTCGCAACGGTATTCTTTAGTGGGCTTTGATATAGTCTTTTGAAAGTGACAAGGGATCAAAGTGGCTGGGTTGCGTTCACTTGTCAGGCTTGGCGACACTCCACAACTCGTAGGTAGGTAATGAGTCAACATTGAGTCTCGCTTATATCTCATGTCAGCTCAGACACCCCATACTTGAAAGCTAACAATGTTAAAACACTGTTTTCAGGGTCAAAATTTCAAAAGATTTCCAAGACCACCCCTCTTCTAGTTCCCTCGGTAGGCCACTTTAAGCCAGACCCCTCCCTTTACAAAATCCTGGCTACGTCACTGGTTCAATAGATCAGTTGTTGCCAGATGTATCAAGCCGATTTTGATGTCCTCAGCTCTACTAGGATAGAATTTTGATGTTTCACAGAACAATCAGGTATACTATAGGGATTTGACAGGATTTCATTTGGAGAATTTTCATGTTTGCACTCGTAATGCCAAAGTCACAGCCATAAAATTTGGCAAAATATGTCCATACATATTCGGTAACATCTTTGTAGCCGCTCGTTTCCCCTACAATCGACGGATTTTCCATCATCTCTGTCGAAACAGTGGCGAACGTCACTAAATGCACGCCAACTTCCCTTATTTTAGTATTTTCTTCGTAGAGTACTATCCTTTAGCCACGTGTGTAGTTCGTCAAATGATGAAACCGACATTTTTAAATAATTGAAAAATGTTTCTTCCAGTTCTTAAAATCAGGAAAAACAGTGTAGAATGCTCCAAAATCTTCTCTTCTTTTTTTTTATTGATTGGTTGTACCCAAATAAGTATATTTTTTTGCTTCCTTTTCAAATTTCGACGGAATAACAATAAAGCGAGAGTTGCTCTCTGTTCATATCAATAAAACATTGAAACAAATAATATATTACATAAAAACTTCGAGATTGATGAATTAGACACTTCAGTTTAATGAATCGCAATGAGTGAGGCTTTTAGAAGGTGTCGGAAATTTTACCGCCCTGTGTGCACACTTTAAATTTTATGAGCGGCGACGGTAACTAATCCGCAGCATACGAAAAACACGCCGTGTGTGTTCCTGGCCTATGGGGTTAGAGGCAGCGCACGGAAAGATTTGGCGTGGGGTGAGTCATAGTCGCTATTCTAAATCATTCTAAAATAGGCCTGAATCACAATTAGAAGTGGAAAAATATACATACCTATATTATTTTAAAGTACTTTTGGGAAGCCTAAAATGTGTTATTTAAAAAAAATTCCATACCCTTCTCCCCCCGGTTGTTGTAACCCCCCTCCATACGGTCGTCCTGGTTACGCCTATGCATGGGAGAGAAACAATCCTTTAAGGAAGAACATAACATAAGCACATTAAAGCATTGAGCACAGACTTTACATCAACTCAAATTAACCAACACTACATTCACTCCACAGTATTCCATCAATAATTTGTATTTAGTCGAATGTACTCGTTAACTGGTGGAAGTGTAATGATTGTTTGTATAAACTGCAGTTAGTACAGATAACATAGAAACCTAAAAATCGAACCGATTCAAAACAATTTGCTCTCGTGGTCCTTTAAAAACGTTCCCGGTTAAAGGGACCGTTTAACACTTTTGTTGCTGACAGTATTTTGTTAAACGTATTCCACTTAATGAACATTATTTGAACAAATTTAAGTCTTTGGAAAACAATACATTGTATTTCTTGTAAATAGTTGTTCGATTTAAAACCGCTTTGCACGGTTTGGAAGTGAAAGGGGTTCGAAGAATTTGCAACAGGCTGGAGTAAAAATAGCAAACCCCACCACATACTGACTAATGGAAACCAACAACAAAGGGGAATGGAGCCGTCTCTACTTGAGGCCCATCAGTTAGCGGCAATCTCTTTATGCAGTTATTGTTACGTAGTTTCAACGTGTAATTTACATGTTTATTTATAGTTTATTCCCTATTCAAACCATTTTAAAGGAAGAACTCGATAATCCGGCATATTCGATAATCCGGCATCACCGGATCCCGGAGCGTGCCGGATTATTGAGGTCTTACTATAATTTATGCCACAATGATTGCACCTCCCTATATAAATGTCTAGCAGCGGCCTTGACGAATTATGTAACCAATCAAAGGAATGCCAAGGCCTCATGTATAAACTTTAGAAAATATTGAAAACATATATAATTACATGTGTCATTACATGTTTCAGATTCCTATCACTGCGCTGAAATCTGTCAATCAGCTGTTGAATGGATAGTGACAACATTCAAGAACTATGAATGACAATAATTTTATATTATTTTATAAAATGTATTATGTGTATACTTGTAATGATGTATTTTGAAGTAGGTTAGTGAAATAAATTATTTTGTATTTTTAAAACCCTTGGGTATACATTATTGAACTACTACGATTTTAAATCAGCTGTGAAAAATGAATATTTTGTATATATACATTGTATACATTATGTATACATTATATATACATTGTATATATACATTTCGTTTGCTAAGTCATCATCAGTTATTCAGAGCTTGAAAAGGTCCTGGCAAATCCGATCATAAAAATTATCAAATATTTCAAGTAACTATGTATCTTGTGTTGCAAAATAAATATTAATACATTTAAAAAAAAATTACAGATTAGTATATTTATGAGGGCTTTACAGAAATCAATTTAGAATATCTAAACAAATTCATTAGACAGAAGCAATGTAAAATTTTAAAAAAAAATACCAATATTATGACCCATAACTGAATCCACTACATATTATTCAAGTTTTACATATAGAGAAAGTACAGTGATGACACAAAAAATTGATGTTGAGATTTTGTGGAAATATCCGTTTGGGACCCCCTCAGTCCAAAAAAGTGATTTTTACAAAATGTCTGTCTGTCTGTATGTATACAAAGATAGAGAGAAAACTATTTGATGGATTTCGAACAAATTTGCACCAAACATGTCAATTAGGCCTGTATAGATGCATGAAAAAAAATTTGAAGAAATTTGAAAAAACCTCTTTTTTGCCAAATATCCCCCAAAAAATCAGTTATCATTTTTTATAAAAAACGGCTCTAACGATTTTGATAAAATTTTACTTATTCGTAGCCCTTAATGTACCCTACTATATGCAAAAACCTGCATCTTTCTAAAAATTCTCGTTTAGTTAATAACAATAATAACTGATTTTTGGGGGTGGGGGGTTTTTTGGCCAAAAAAGGGGTTGTTTTTCAAAAAATTTCAAAACCTTTTTTCGTGCATCCATACAGGCCTAATTAATTGACATGTTTGGTGGAAATTTGTTCGAAATCGATCGAATAGTCTTCTTTGTAGATAATAATAATAATTATTATTAGTTACTCTCCTACTTTAATGTATCCCTTTTCTACTTTAATACAATTATGAAGTCACAGTGAATCTGTTTTATAGTTTAAATATATTTGTGAGAAAGTATGTACCAGTTTCTGGTACCTTATATTCTTATTATTTCTGCAAAACAGCAAACATTTTTCCTTTAGGACATAGTGTCTCAGCTTTGCTCAGAAAATCTTTCAAACACGGTTTACTCTTTTTTTGGGATGTCCCGAGCGAATTAAAAGTCCCTCTTCCTCCCTTTTAATTTTTGGAAGATGCTGACCTTTTTTGGACTAATTTGACTGGGTTATTAGCAATAATTAAAGAAAGGCAATAATACCTTTGGGTAAAGTTGTTTTTCTTTACAAATGCTAATGGTTCCACCTAGACACATTAGCTGGATTAGATAAAAAAAACATTAAGGTGTGATGGAACTTGTTTTGAAATCATTCTGATTAAGCTGCTGCTAAGCCTCCAAGTAAGTTTATAATCTAATAATTATTTTACTGCATGTTACTATTATTTTAATACTTTATCAAAGGTTTAGATGATATAAAATGAAAAATGTTATCAAAACAATTTGAAACTCATTTACCTTAATTATGTCAAATATTTTATAATAAAGAGTTTTTTTTCAGGAATTGGACAAATAACATCCAAACAACAAACATGTTTCAATTACTTTTTAAACTACCTGTATTATTTGTTAATTTACAAATAATAAAATAACAGTGATATAGTCTTTTCTCTGTTAATCACTGCATTTCTTTCAATGTTTATGCAAGCATAAATTAATAAGAGATGGTTTGTTATGTCTACGAAATGAAAGCGGTTTAGAATCTTTTATAATTTCAGATAGCTGCTACAATCAGTGGACAAAAAAATTATCTCTGAAAAAAAAACACTAAAGCAGAGGCAGCTGGTAAATTATTAGCTTGTGGGTTCAAATCTACTGGGGGTCTGAGGAAAAATTATTTTAATACCAAATGTAAAAATTGCACTTTTAGACCTTTTTTGACTACATTTTCACTGTTCTGAGACATTACTGACGTGTAATGGGATAGAATCGGCATACAGATTTGATGATAGATTGGAGTATGTAAATTAATTATAACCGAAAAATTGAGAACTGTGTTGTCTTACTTTATTTATTAGCAGGAGGTAAATAAACACATACAAACAGGAATAAGCGCGCTGTTTATGTAACACAGATGTGAACTGCAGCTTTGGCTGAGTCGCTGTATCTGGACTGCAGCGACAAACAATGTTATACTGGTAATTCCCCCTCCGCTCCCCTGTACCCATGCGCCCAGGCCAGAAGGGTCATTCTTTGAGTTGAACCGGCCGTTGTAAACGACGCTTCTAGAGCCGTAGGTGTTCGCTTTCGTATTTTTACAACACTATCTATTATTGGTTTTATGAAACCCAGTAATAAATATTTGTAGTTGTTAAAATATTATGGTATTAAATAAACTTGCTTGAGGGTTCACTAAATCAGTGAACTTATAGCACAAAGCAAATGTTTTTTCTTCGTTTCAACTCCTTTTACTTTCTCACTACACTATAGTATAGAGAAAGTATAGTGATCGCAAAATAAATCGATGTTGAGATTTTTGTGGAAATATCCGTTTTGCCCCCTGAGTACAAAAAAGTGGTTTTTACAAAATGTCTGTCTGTATGTATGTATACAAAGCTAGAGAGAAAACTATTCAATCGGTTTCAAACAAATTTGCACCAAAAATGTCAATTAGGCCTGTGTAGATGCAAGAAAAAAGGTTTTGGAAAACAAACCCCTTTTTGGCCCAAAAACCCCCAAAAAATCAGTTATTATTTTTTTATAAAAAAACAGCTCTAACGATTTTAATAAAATTCGGCTTATTTGTAGCCCTTAATGTACCCTACCATATGCAGAAAACCTCATCTTTCTAAAAATTCTTATTTAGCTAATAACAATAATAATAACTGATTTTTGGGGGTTTTTGGCCAAAAAGGGAGTTGTTTTTCAAAAATTTTAAAACCTTTTTTCATGCATCTACAGACCTAATTGACATGTTTGGTGCAAATTTGTTCGAAATCGATCGAATAGTTTTCTCTCCAGCTAATAATAATAATATGTGTTAGTTACTCTACTACTTTAATGTATCCCCTCTCCTACTTTAATACAATTATGAAGTCACAGTGAATCTGTTTAATAATTTAAATATGTTTGTGAGAAAGTAAGTGCCATCCCAGTTTCTGGTACTGTTTATTTTTCATTTCATAAGATTTTATAAAACTATCTGTTTGTTACGTGGGAAGGTTGCCCCAACTTAGCGAATTTGACATTACCAAAGGTTTTTGAGAACCCAAACTCAATGAATGTTAAAGGAATATTGTAGTCGAAAATACCAACCACTTCAGATTTGACAGTCGACAAATCCGGTATGAAATCAATTGATGTGTTTTATAAATTAGTGCATTAAATAAAAATAAATATTATATTATTTTCAGAATGAGTTCACTTTACATCACTTTATTCTTAATAAGCCTAAGCTTTGCTGTGACTGTAACAAGCAGTCCTATCCAAGTATTAGAAGGTAAAAGTAAGAACGAACTTTTGGAAGGTAAACAAATTATCGATGAAGCGAT
>JAGFPH010000736.1:76589-89044 GCA_018207615.1 Philaenus spumarius
TATATTAAATGAATAAAATAAAACATTGTATACAACTTATCTAACAACAATTTTTGGGAATTTAAAACAAAACAAAATCAAGTACATACCTGTTAACAAAAAAACAGTTAAAAGCAATAATAAACTAATTAACTTTTGTTTTATTAAATTACTTCAAACTTTAAAAACACTAGCCTAGACCACCGCAACGTAAAACTAAACTGCTGGTAAGGTTATAATGCAACGAATATTGCTACGTTGTGATGCAACACAGACCGAGGAAAAAGCGGGAATTAATTACGGTAGTTTAAGATTTGGACGCTAGGTTTCAGCACAATCCAGACAAAATAAAACTACTGAAAATAAATTACTGCAGATCATTTGCGTGTCCAGTCCTACTGGCTATCCGGGCGTTCGAGGGATTTTAACTTGTCCAGTACCGCTGGCCATCCGATCTGAGAGGAACGTAACTTGCACCAATCGTTCATACTTGACAAATAAATGGCTATGGCCAGCACTACTGGCCATCCGATCCCAGAGGACTTATATTAAAAATCTTACCAGACGGCAAAGGGTTAAAACGGTTTTCAGACAATAGTGCACACCGTACTAACTTAATTAAATAATGTGTTACTCTAAGTTACATTAAAGTTCTGAAAAATAAATATTGAGCTTGACTTGTGAGAAGATATTCTTGATAGAACAAAACTTGTCATAGAATCTCACAATTAATACGTTTATTAACTCAAACGCGTTTCAATGACAAAGTCGTCATCTTCAGTGATGCACAACTATGACTAACCTAACAGTGTTTAACTAGTTTGATTATTGTAGCTCGTGCATCACTGAAGATGGCGACTTTGTCGTTGAAACGCGTTTGTTAATAAACGTATTACTTGTGAGATTCTGTTTTCAAGTTTTATTCTATTAAAAGTTCTAACGTAGGTTACAGGTTTGTGTTTAATTATTTTTATTTCGGTTTCAGATTCCGATCTATATATTGAAAGCATTCAGTAATTTTATCTCTGGAGTATCGGGCAGTAGTACTTCAGATACAGTTTCTGTGGCAGTCGCAGCGTCTGATACAAAAGTTGCTGCAGCAGTTCGATAAATTTATTTTTTCAAATGATGGGACGTTTGTCCAAGCTAAACATGTAAAATAAAAGCTAAACATTGTCCTAAATTCTGTACTTAATCTATATAGGGTGTATCAAAAAGAACTTTACAACTTTGAAAGTTCATACAACTTTATTCATACGACTTACAGACTTAATTTTGGTGTCATGTTGAAGGAAAGTAGATCAAGTTTTGACTCATGTGGTACGCTAGTATAGAATCGCGGCACCACAAGCGCTAGCGGCAGTTGCAGCAAATTTGGGTGTCTTTACTGATTCCGAGTGTCCTAGCTTTGTATTTTGGATTAAAGAGTCGAAGTCTGCGACAACTGTGCAATATATTTTCGTACAGAATATGGTAAATATCCTCCCAGTAGGCTATCACCGGTATAATTTACTTAGAAATGCTGGAAAACTTTTTAATCCCACAGATTGACAAGGATGACCAAAAACACTATTTACACTTTATGCAAGATGGCACACTGCTGCACTACCTCTCAGAAGCCCGGGATTTCCTAAATGTAGCTTGTAAATGGATGGGCCTAGGTGCGATAATTACATGGCCCTTACCGGTTCTACCCCAGCTTAGAAGTAGGATCTACCTCGTAATTGAACAAGTCACACCTGACATGCTGCAGCGGGTTTGGCAAGAAATCAACCTCAGATGGGATAAGTACCGTATCACCAATGGAAGCCACATTGAACCTCTTTAGGTATAAGGTGAAAAACTTGATGTATTTTGCTACAAACTGACACCAAAACCATGTCTCTAAGTTAAATGATTAACTCAATATGAGTTTCCAAAGTTGTAAAGTCCTTTTTGATACACCCTGTATAAAAGAGCCAAACACCACTCAACCATCCCACCACAGTATCTATAGATCGGCAATAGTTCAAGAGCTAAATTTTGCATGAAGGTTCGGGTCACATTGTCTTTAACAGAGGGATTCAAAATCGAATGAACAGAAATGGGTTAGATCCCAACATCAATAAAAACTTTATACAAGTACCTACAGAATGTTGCAATTCATGTACATGATTTTTCCTCAACTTTATTTCCATTACATTTGAGTAACATAAAGTCTATTGCAAACATTTCTCCCTCTTCCTTTACAGCGGAACTTCTTAAATAACCATCTATGGATGACAAAGAAAGCAGGTGTATTTTCAGGGGTGGCCCTAGGTATTTTTCAAATGTAAGCAAACCACTTTTTGGAGTCCCCTACCCCTCATAACTCAACTTACCAATCAGAGCATTTTTATCAAATTGTAATTTTGACCAAATTTGAAAGGTAGAAAGTAACTTACTTTATTACAACACACAAAACCTTACAAACAAGAAATATAATTACATTACAATTTACAGGTTATCATAATGATATTCAACTGCAATAAAACTACAAAAATCGTGTCTTTTGGCTTCAAGTCTAAATTCCATGTTAACGTTATCCAAGTCACTTCAATAAATAAATAACTGTAAAAATTTGTCCGTCTTGTGACTTCTTTGGTTTCTTGATTATGACGCGTTTCGGGGCCGTCGTCCCATCTTCAGAAGAAAATTTGTTCGCTCCGTTGGAGGTCGTTACACATTACAAAAACACAAACACATATAACTAACACTACACACTACTGACACTGAGTGTCACACGCGGTAGACAATGAAGCGCTGTCAAATTTAACCCTCCCGAATGAGGACCATAAATGTTTTTGTACTTGTGCATGTGTAGTGTCACTTATATGTGTTTGTGTTTTTGTAATATGTAACGACCTCCAACGGAGTGAACAAATTTCCTTCTGACGATGGGACCACGGCCCCGAAACGTATCATAATCAAGAAACAAAACAAGTCACAAGACGGACAAATTCAAATGTAATATAGGTAACTATAATTTACGGTTTCAAGTCGTTTTTCAACTCTGTGTCTCTGAAACTATTTTCTAGGCCAGCTATATCATACATAAATTTGAAAACTTGCGCTGTGGTTTTCCATGAAATCAAATCTCTCCTGTAAAGGGCTAGTCTATTCGCTAGTGAAAGGGGTGTAAGGTATAAGCTGAAAGGTGAGCTCTCTTTATGTCCTTCGACCTTTGAGTGGATGCAGCCGCTGCAGCTGGCTAGTTCACAGTGACAGTTCAATAGATCAAAACAAATAGAGTGGCGGGTTGTTACTAAATTCTACTTTATACTGCTGTATTTTATTTCTCTTTCATATTTAAATTGTTTACATAATTTTGGTTGGTTGATTTTAATTGGCAATACTGCAACAGACAAAACGACAACTAACTCTTTTATGCCAAATAGTTTGTGTTGATGGTTTTGTTTTCTCTTGTCGTAAACTATATTCACAAAGTTTACCGCGGATGGCCATGTTGCAAGGCCGTAGCCATGGGGGGGGGGGGGGGGGTGGGGGGGAAAACACCCCGAAATAACGAAATTTAGTAATAAAAATTAATACTAGGTTTAAAATGTGCAAATTAAATTATAAAATAGACAACACAACAGAGGATCCAGCAACATATTTTACATCATTCTACCATTGCACGTTGCACGCACACTGATATTTAGATTTACTTGTAAACAAATAATGTACATAATAAAAGGATACGAGTTTTTGCTAATGTTCTACTAGATCAATTTTAATCATTTTGATGTAGTTGAAGAACGATCCTTTAGAAAGTCCAGTAGACCTCTATAAATAGATGGTTTAAAACCTTACCTTTTGATAAAAACCGTAAGTTTTGGCAATATTATTGATTCTGATATATAAAAATGTATATTTGTTTGTCCGTCTTCTATGCATTCATTCCTACACCATTCATCTGATTACAATGAAACTTTGATGAGTTGTGTCCACGAAGGTTCGTGACATACAAAATAAAAATAGAAAAATTATAATTTAATTACAGTACATTAAAATATAGTTAATGGCTCATAAATGACAAAATCAAAAAGAATTCTTAATATTCTTGTATAGTAAAACTGTACTAGCTGACCTATGTGAATATTTCACAAGTTAAGAGTAGGCATAAATTACGTTTATTTATTTACGTTGGTTTAATTTGATTGATTGGTGTGACAGATTACACTTGCATACTGAATGTAAACAATCAAACTAACAGCTGTCATCTTAGTTAACCAGATTGTTAATAGATGGCGCCTTTCATTAGGAACCATATGAAGTACGATATAAAATATTTTTTGTCAATAGCGGGGAACATAAGCTTTAAAACGATGCTTGAATAATTCATTTTGATGAATTATTAAGGGAGATATCGTTTAGCGGCAAACAAACACCTTTGAGAAATAATATAAAAGGATTGTATAAAATAAAAATTTGTCATAACTGACAATACCTTAAGATGGAAAAAACAAAAATATTGCACATCCCAAAGCACTTGAATAAACTTTTACAAAGATTGTCTTTAATTTACTTTGTACATGTAAATGTGTCAGCTTTGTATATGTGGACCTCCAAGGATAGAAAAAGGGGCATTGCAAAGCATGACAGGCGTAGCTAGTTATTGTAATAATTTAAATGAGTTTACCTATTTTATATTATTAAAAATATTACATTTACAAATAAAATATGGTTACAAAGTACAAAAAGTAATATATACATACAAGTTACTTATGCTTTAATTTAAGTGCTTAGATTCTGAAAAAAGCTCCATCTCTAGAAGCTTTGTATCCACCAACTTTAGCAGCCGACGTTCTTTGCGCGTTGATTTGATCCTGTATCCTCTTCTGGGAAGCGTTTTGTTGATTGAAATGCAATGCTGAGGATCCAAAATGTTTGTTTCCTTGGTTACCAGACGCATAGTTTTGCATGATACGTTCTCGTACTTGCATTATTATTGGCCTAGAGTTTTTTACAAGCGAATTCGTAGCCGTCAGTATTTGTATTGGAACCTGTAATGCAAAAAAAATCTAATGTAAGTCTATATGTAATTAATTACTAACATCCAACCTATAGTTGTTAAACTACCATGAAATAATTGTAATTTGTATGAAATGTTTGAATTTGGCAACTTAGCTATGTGTTTGACAAACTTGTAGAATATTTTTAGATTAGAAAGGATAAGTCGGGAGCACAGAAGAGAGGGAGCAGGTAAATTCATCACCTGTAACAAGGTTTGAACCTATTCAACCTCTTGTTGGAGGTTCCAACTCTAGCAGGCTGGAAAATACCTTTAGCCTCTCAGCATCTCTGCTTTCACACAATTAAATTAAAGTAGCCATAAATTACAAAGAGAAAATTTGCAATTTAGGTAAATATAATTTTCCATTCTGACATTTTCTGGTGAATTTATTATAAGGCAAATTAGGGTTCCTTCTTAATGTACAGATTTAAAAAACTAAAACTTCAAACAACAGTTGTAAGGCACAATAGATTTATTAATAGAAGAGAATATTGGTGCATAGTTCATGATAAAACTATTAACTTCTTCTACTCCTATTATTTTTGTAAGGGAGACCCCTGGGGACTACGCACGCTTCTGCCTCCTTATCTCCCTAAATTTTACAATTCCTATTTAACCCCTCTACAAGTAATGTTGTATGTGTATTAATTAGTTTGTTCAACCTGGCATCCTACACTGGCACAGTAAACACAACAATGCTGTATGTACATATGCTGCTATTATCTTTAACTCAACTACTATCCTTCATCCGATTGTTTTGACAGTTACAACATCCGATAGGGAATTAAAAAGAGCTACAAAAAAGTGTCTTGACATTTTTTGTTAAAATGTATGGTTTTTTGGTAATTTAGGTTTGACATTTTCAGCCGACATTCTGAAAACCATGATTGGATATAATTGCTTATTTTTCTTAAAATAGATCATTGTTAGGTTAAACTTCATGCCAAGTTTGAACTCTCCGGTCAAACATTTCTCTAGATATGAATTATTTTATAAACAAAAAAATGGCGGGTATCTAGAAAAGAAGCTTTTCCAGACCTATGTTCATATGAACAATTTTTCTTTTTCAGTTCCCTCATGATCTCCAAGTTGTGCCAACCTCTCGCAAAACATCCTGTATAATACATACACAAATTGCTGAGATTTCATGTAATTTTTTACTTACCTGTTCAAATTATTAAGTGAATAACACACAATAAAGTGCCGGTACTTCGATACATTCTGTGCCTTATAATTATCTATTAACAGGTTTAAACTATAAGGATGCACGTAATTTACAATAATTTAAAGATTGCTATTATAAAGGACATACCTGGAATATGCTGTCTATAACTAAGTCTGCTGCGTCTTGACGTTTTACCCTTTTATTTGTCATCTGTAAATAAAGTTTGATAGTTATCAGTAAATAAATTATTTATTTTATAATATACACACACACACATAATTATGTATAGATTTTAACCTTCAACAGGGTATAGGTAGTGGTAAAGCAATCCAGTAAATAAATAATCTATATATTCAAAGAAACGTTTTTCAAAATTTGTGTACATGCATATACTGATGTAAGTGGTAACTTGTGGAACTGCAGCACTTCCTATTTCCACTTAAAGTTTTTGATAAAATTTTATATACTGAGCCATTTTTTCTTCAATTCTTTCTTTTTACTTGTACAATATATAAGTCAAATTAAATATCCATGTCTTTTTTAAACAAACTCACAAAACAAACGCTCCTAACTGTATAAAGATAAATGTTTTATTTCAACAAACAAAATAACAGAATGTTAACCTATTATTGCCTACCAACTATTTATATTTATTTGTGTGTAATAAAGTATTTACTTCATTTATAATTGTTTTAAATATATATTATTCTATTTCTTAGAATAAATAAATTCACAGTCATAGCACATACAAATAGATTTTATACAAAATTATACATAGTATATTTTTTCTTAACTATTCTAAACAAACAAACAAAAAATTAACATTTCAGCAACTTAAATCTATTTTATAATAATTATAATTGGCAAGTAAGCACGTAAGCACACTCGCTTCCTCCCACTCAAGAAGTCCTGACAGTAACAAATAAATTATCAGCTGATACATGGGCTGGGAGTGCAACACCGAATTTTCAAAATCCTTTCTTAGCGTGCGTCTATTACCCTACCTTATAAGAATATACCTTTAAATTTTCGTATTTGTATCTTAAGTAGTGTTTGATATATGCGTTGATTCTATGTCTGTCAGACATTCAGTCAGGACAAAGCCGTTTATATTTATAGGTTCAAATTAATTTTAAGTATCAAGCATATTTGGAATATATTTACTTACGTCTATTCTATGTGCAGTACACGAGACGAATCCAAGAGCCAAGAAAAAGAATAAATTCATTTTAATTACCTGCAATAAAAATAAATCTCATAGAAATACAAGAAACATATATCACCACGACCTTACAGTCTACTCAAACACCAGTAGGTAATAAAATAATATTGTAATAGGATATTGAAAAATATTACATCCTACAGCTGAACCGCTGACGTGAGTTGAGAGAATTTCCAAAATAAGTTTGATATATTTTAGGGTTTCAAACAACTATTGGGGAAATTGGACTACTCACGAAGGCGCTGAATAGCTGTCTGCACGTACGAAATATATTTAGTAGAATTTGTTTGCACCTCAGCCTTCAGGCCGACGCTCACGCGCTACTTCGTTCCGCTCGAAGTGGATTATGGACTGCGCTTTGCGAGTTTGCACCTCAACCATGCGGCCTCTGATACCCCGCGTGGATTTGAACTGGGGGTACTTGAGTGGGATTTTAAATTTTGATCGTTTTTGGGGGAACAAGTCGGGCTATAAAGTCGTGTGCAGAATTAACTCCTGTATTTTTGTAGATAAAACCCCATACAAGTTTAATTCCAGTAGGAAAAATCCAGCGACCAAGGTCGCTATAGACTGGCAATGTCGCGTAAGGTTTGAAGCCGATTCACCTATGAGTGGTGGGGATGCAAACGTCTGACTCTGCTACTTCCGAGCGTCAGCGTTATTGTATGTAGAGTTAGCAACGTTGTGATTTAAGGGTCGGCTCTAGCTGTCGGCCATGTTGGCTGACACTCCATAAGACCAATGTTAAATTAAAATCCAAATTTTTCCTTTATTTTTGATCGGATAAGTATGTCATTTTAAAGCTATGGTCAATATGCATGCAAATGGCTTTTCCAAAACTAAGAAAAACATTTTGTTTAATATTTATTAACTATTTAAAACATTGATTTTTTATATTTTTTTATGTTGTCACTATTAATTATAGCGAAAAACTACCAAGCCATTCGCATGAAGAATTTCGTCCCCAAGAGTTTGGTATTTTTTTTTTAAACGCTATTTGAACAATTGCGGGTTTTTAATGGATTTAGGCTGAGCCATGTCCGTGTAACCTACCGCCGCTATAGGGTGATTTTAAATATTTTTTTACGTTGTAACTATTCATTATAGCGAAAAATGACCAAGTCATTCGGATGAAGAATTTTGTCCCCAAGAGTTTGGTATTTTTTAAAAAAACGCTGTTTGAACAATTGCGGGTTATAAATGGATTTAGGCTGAGCAATGTCCGCGTAACCTACCGCCGCTACGCTGGAGTCGCAGGTTGCTTTCTGGTTGACTAGAGCCGACCCTTAAGATGCAGATTGTGGGTTTTTAAAGTGAACAAATTAAGGAAAAAAGGTTTTATAGGTTTGTAGACTAGTTTTTATAGTATTTTAGTAAATAATTAGTATCATTAGTAATTATTAGTTTGATTGGAATTATATTTTTAATTTTATTAGATTTCTTCTAAATTCGCAATTATATCTATTTAGCGAATATTTTTGTGAGTAATGTTAGCAACATTGCGATTTAAGATGGATATTGTGGTTTTATTTTTATTCTAGGGCTAAGATTGTTTCATAGTTATAATTTTGAATAAAATATTGTTTTCTTTCAAAACCGTATAACTCATTCAGTTTCCTTGTTGTTATTGTTCTTACTATACAATTTTAATATATTAATAATTTTTATTAAACTATAATTACTCGGACCATGAATTTATGGTACAATATAGTGATAGAACAAGCAATAGCACTACAAATGAGTGACAAGATTTGTAGATACAGTAGATTAGCGATGGTGTTGTCAGCGCGCCGGTTCACAAAACAATCAAACCAACTCGTCACTATACCACAGCCTGAGAGGCTAAACTAAGCATTTTACAAAGAAATGTAATGAATATTTTTTTCTTTTTTGGTTGATTTCCAACAACTTTTACGCTTTGACAAATCACCTGCCCAAAAAATACAAAACTTTCTCGCTATGCCTAAATTTCATGTCATATGTCAAACACAACGTTGACTTTCTTTGTTTTATATTTTTTCCCGCTACATAAAATATATTTTTCTATTTTTGTTTGATACCGTCAGCACGGTTATAGTGTTTTAAGCAATATTTTAAAATTTCAGAATTTTATCTCAACACTAAGTGTGTGTTCAAACGGTGTTATTGAAACGTGGCGAATTAAAATGTGTACCGGCCGCGGACAGAGAATTCGGCGTTTTCACCTATGAGTGGGCGTGGTCGGCTTAAACTCCCGGAATGCGTTGACTGGCTTTGCCAGTCTATAGTATTCCTTGGTCGCTTGAAAAATCTCAAAATATTATTACTTTCATAAAAAAACCCAGCTTCCGGTTATTGGATTTTCGGCTAAGGAACACGTCCGAGTGACTTAACCAACGCGTGTATCACATTTGGATTAAATCAAACCTAAACTGTGGCCGTTAGAGTGAGAACACATGTAGTCATTTTTAATGACAGCCCAAAACGTGTTCTGGGACCATGGTAGGTGCTCATTGACAACTCCCGACCTTAGGCCTCGCCATAGAGTCACTGCAATACCTCGGAAAACAGTAGCGTTTATATAAACAAAATATATTGAAATTATGTATAAAATCCGAAATCATGTAGGTTACATTATAAATTTTGGAGTAGATCACCATATTGGAAAATGACTGAACATATCACAATTTTAAAACCATCAAGTTATACAAAATAGACATTCCTTTCAAATGACAGGTGACAGGACAAACATCCTTGTTAGAAGCCGAGAAAACCAGCCGTGTCCAGACTTCTTGTCCTCTCTGTATTAAAAAGCATATATTTTGTTGCTAATGGTGTATCCTTTTTAACGTGAGTATCTTGATGGTTCAACAATTGTTGCATGGGCTTATTTTTTGTTTAACTTATGTTAAAATAATTTTGAATGCAAACCTATTAATATATTTTAGTAATGTGACTGATTAAATACTGCATGGCAGCCCTTTTCCAAACAATTAATATGGTTCTGTTCTAGTTTTTGTATTTTCATTTTTCTCTTATAATAATTGTATAAAGTTAGGTAACTTGTTTATTTAAACAAAAAACAAACAGTCCAGCCGTTTCCGAAATAAACACTTTTATATATTAAACAAAATGTATTCCTACGCAGTTAAAATTGTATTTCACCAATCGCATAGTGAATGTCTACATAACAGCGGGAAGATAAAAATCTGCTTCCTCTTTTCTATTTTGACTTAGGAAGAGTGTGGTTGTATTTTTTTCATCAAACCAATGAGATTTAAAATCACATTGTATATTTTATGAGATTAAAAAGCACATTGTATAAGTTGTGAGATTTAAAATCACATTGTATATTTTATGAGAATTAAAAGCACATTGTATAAGTTGTGAGATTTAAAACCACATTCTATATTTTGTGAGATTCAAAAGCACATTTTATATGTTGTGAGATTCAAAAGCGCATTGTATATTTTGTGAGATTCGAAACCGCAATTTAAATTTTGTAAGGTTTAAAAGTTCATTGTATATTTTGTGACATTTTAACGCATATTGTAGACTATATTTTGTGATATTTAAAAGCATATTGTATATTTAGTAATATTTAAAAGTACTTTATATATTTTGTGAGATTTAAAAGCACGTGGTATATTTTGTGACATTTAAGAATACTACACATTAAAACAACACATACCTAAATATAGGCTTGCGTATTAATTTCCTCGTACTAAAAAAAAACTTATAGAATAGCCTATGCTCTTTCATCAGTAGGCTGTCTATCATTTATATAAGCTGGAATTTTATTAAAAACTACATCCTTAGTAGGCCTACATTTATGTTATTAGATTATAATAATTGGCAGAAATATACTAAGTATTTTAATGCACAATAGTGACAATTACTTTGAAGTGAAGGTGATATAAATTATAAGAAATATTTAAATGTACCGTAGGTTGCATTTGTGTAAAAATATATATGTGACTTTGTGTGTGTTTCAGAACTTTCCACCAATACTTTTACGTATTGCTTCTAGGCCAAAAACAATATCATTGTTTATATATCTGAAAGTTCCTAGCTTTCCATTCAGGCGCCACTTTAATTTTTGTCACTTTTAATAATGACATTTGAAATTATCATCAGGAACAACACCTAAACATATTTTTAGAGAGTTCTGAAACACCCAGAATATTTTATTTTTGTATTAGTGTGTATGTTTGACTCGGGACCGCGAGGGACGCCAAACCCCTCTCAATAGACCCCCAACCCCCAAACCCCCCGTGCGGTGTATATATACAGCATTTTTCTTTAGAACAATCATCTTGGAGCAACCATTTCCAATTCAAACCAGCCATTTTTAGGTTATACTATTTGGGAATACACCTTAGGGGCTACCTCCGCCTCATAATAAAGGTATAGGATTATAACGCAGGCCTAGAATAAAGTTATAAATGGCATTAAATGTTAAATCAAATTATCAAGTTTATAACAAACAAGGTTAAAAAGAATAAACATGGTTTAGGCTTACTCCTAAACACAAACCTAACCTACAAATTAAAAATACAAATAATTGTTCAAAAGATAAAATCAGCTGTTAATAGTAAACAGCTGATTATTGTACCATCGCGAAATCTTTTCAATCAGATTAGCTATGCAATTAAATAAACAAATATTTAAAATGGGCAAAAACATTTTTTTTAAATTAGTTGGGGCCTATTATAGGCACAAACATTTTGTTAAATTATTTGTAAACTTCAGTATTTTCGACCCATACTATTAGTTTGATATATTATAATACATTAGCACAATAATGTTTTACTAAAGTTAACTCACCAGTTCGAATTATATATATGTGGAAAATAACACAAGCTACTTTATGATATAAACGTGTATATTTTTATGTACATTGACAACTATATTGTACTTTGACAGCAGCTGCTGATACAGACCTGATAATCAAGTTGATCCACTCAGCACTCGCTAATAAGCCAGTATCAATACAGACTACAGACACATCAACGACTGAACAAGTTCTTTACTAGGGCAGGGAGTTGGAAAGGATAGCCTACACTTATGTAACT
>JAGFPH010000736.1:99044-114108 GCA_018207615.1 Philaenus spumarius
GGCCATACGCTCGGCTGACTCAACAGCGACCGCTGTTCCGTTGAGTGCACAAACTCCCTGAAGTTTACAACTCGGCTGATTATGCGAGTAAAAAACTTTAAATTCGGAATTATTACTTGTAGTACTCTGTAATGTACTTATTTATTTACAGTACATTTCTGCTTTCAGATAATCGACGCTCTACTGAATTAACATATTAATTTGATTAAGTTTAGTTAGTTGAGGATATGTGGAAACTAACCGGAGTAGGCTAGTCTTTTCATCAATGGCATCTAAAATGTGGCAATATTTTATAATAGACGTTGAGAGTGACTTTTTGTCCGTAATTTAACTTAGCTGAATACTTTTATTGAAGTGAAAACTTCTATATATATCCTTGTGTATAGTATATTTATGAAGAACAAGGACCGGTGACAATGCAATATTAATTTTTTGGGTGTAGTAAGTGAGCACTGATCATGGTCCCCAGAACACGACGTGATTTTCACCCCCTTCAAAATTGTCGGATTGATTTGAAACTTTGCACACTTATGAAGGACCGATGACAATGCAATATTAATTTTGTTGGGTGTAGTAAGTGAGCACTGATCATGGTCCCCAAAACACGTTTTCAGGTGTCATTAAAAACTTTATATACAGGGTGATTCACGACGATAGGCCTATACAAAAACTTCGGGAGCTCATTAATTTTGTTGGATGTAATAAGTGAGCACTGATCATGGTCCCCAGACTAAAATATAAGAATGTAAATAATACATATATATTAGGCCTACTTTTTTTACTCTAGTGCTGTTAAAATTAAGTATTTATCGTTTTAATCCCCGATTGTTACCTAGTAATACATTGAAGTAAGTAATAAGAAAGCTCGGCTCGTCAAAAGCTCGAGTTCGTGAGCTATATAAAAAGCTCGGCTCGGCTCAAACTCAAAAATCTAGGCTCGCACAGGCCTAATTTTTTAAAAAGATTTTTTGTACTAGAATTAAACTTTTTGGGGTTTTATTCAAAAAAATAAATGTAGGATATTATTCTGCACATTTGGGGTTATAGACAATCTTATAGCTCGCTTGGTTCCCCCAAAATCGAGCAAAACATGAAATACCATAAAAGTACCCTTTTAAAATTCTCGTGGGGGATTTTACTGTTGGGGCATCTTCTGATCCGAGGCAGACAGCCGAGTTTGTACGCTGTGAGCGATGCGAAGCAGTCCATAACCCGAGGCCGCAAGGGCGAGGTGCATACTCGCAGAGCGAGTTTTTCTGCTGCGAGTGGAAGTAGTCGAAGATGGAGGCTTAGAAGAAAACAAATTCTACCAATATATTTCATCGCCTTCATGAGTAGATCAATTTCCCAAATAATTGGTTGAAATCCTAAAACTTAATTTTGGAAATTCGGTCAACTCACCCCAGTAGTTCAGCTGCATGGTCGAATTATTTAATGGGTGTTACTACTTTCATTGATGATTCTACAACTGGACAATAAAGTCAGGTGCATATTTGTTCTGTCAGCTATAAATGGCCTCAGCTTCTTCTTTCTGATTGCAATACTCAATTCTGTATCAACATCATCAGTGTTCTGTAAATCTACAGAAGATGTACGATTTCACCAAACCCTATTTAAAGATATTCTGTTTTCCACACATATACTTACTTAGGCTGTTGGATGTCGTTCTGCAGGATTCCGGGTCATGGTGGAATACCGATACAGATTGTGCATTAACGGAAGCCACAACTGTGTAATGTTATCCGGCTTTTATGTTCATTTTGAAGGAAACCTTATTTTAGACAGTTGGATGAAGAATAACAGTAAAGAATGATAAATTGTGAAATATTAAAAAAATTATCCGTTTATGGAGATCTTCAAACCTTCAAACCCATTAAGAGGTGGTTTTTTCTTTTCTATGCTTCAGCTATTCAATGGATATCTGATGCCACGGGGACCCACTGCAATGTTCATAATACAATAAATTATCAATTAAACACCTCTTTTAGTATGTGCAATCAATGACATCACTTACATGAGAGTAAATGACAATCATTGCAATTGCATCACGCTCGTTCAAGACGCCAAAGTCTTAACAGGAAGTCTTCTGGGTTCGACAGGGTCTGTTTTTTTGTCCTGTGGAGCCACAATTAATGCTGACTCATATTGTACGACATTGAAGAAATTATGATTCAAAATCAACAAGTTATCATCAAGGTAACAAGTCTAGCAGGATCATTCTTCTCAATGGCAATAGCAGGCCTCATGCTACTGGGAAAACAAGAACTTTTCCAACATTGAAAACATTCACATGTGAACTTTTCCACGTTGAGTGTTTAAGAGGGCAACATTCAAAACACCCTAAACCCCGGACTAGCTCCTACAGATTTTCATGTCTTTACAAAACTAAAGGATCTCCTGGCTGGAACAAAATGTAAAGCGATGAAGAACTGAATGAATAGCTAATTACTTTTCTCAATGGACTGGCAGCATAGGAATATGAAGCAGGGAAAATAGACCAGTCAACAGAGCAAAATAAAAGGCTAATTTTGTTACTGAATTTAACAGAAATCAACATCCAGTGATTTTAAGGGTAGCACATAAGTATGATTAGTACAAAAACTATCAAGCAATGAGCTTTTGAGCATTTTTGAAGTTATACTTCTTTGCGCCCGTTGTAATCGGGATGGGGTGTCGGTCGAGAAACCGCGTCACGCGTTAGGAGTAAAATCCGGAAAGTGCCTTTTTATACCTTTTCTCTACAAGAGATATCTCAAGAGTCTCGGTGGGTGAGTGATTAACGCACTCGACTTCCACGCTAGAATCCCTGGTTCAATCCTCGGCTGGGAAATTTTTTTTTCAAAAATTATAGGAAAGTATACGAATATACGAATGGCCAAAGAAGTATAACTTCCACCGTCTGGTCCGACGCAGACCCAATTTTTTTTTATGAACAAAAATAATAAATTAGGACTTGTTTGGGGGTTTTTGTTGATATTATAAAATGTTATGAATGGATCACAATACTTCCAATGGGAGAATTACTTCCAATGGATTTTTAGAGAATTAAAAATCCTACAACATTTTTTTTATAGACCCCAATCGGACCATTTTCCACAGAAAAAAGTAGGAAAAACGCTTAACAATTGCAGTTTTTACAAAAACTCATATCTTTACTAATTTTCAATATTAATAGCACATATTTCGGAAAAAGATTGTTTATTATGTGTACTTCAAACTGATGAAATTTTGTCGCATTAATGGGTTTTCCCCAATTACAGTATAAACAAATTAGATCATTACCTTGCATAGCGCGCCCTATTAACCTGAGTGGCCAGATTTAAATTTACCAAGCGGATTCTGAAAGTAGACATTAAATACCTACAATTCATATATCTTCGATTTTTGAATAAAAAATTGATAAAGTATGATAAAAATGCTTCCGAACATAGCACGAAACGCGTAAATTTGCGACTGACGGCGAGAGAGGCAGTGGTAGTGGAGGAACCAATTGCGGAGGAGAAATGAACAGCAGGGGTGCGTGCATCAGGCTCTATTCCGCTGATGGTTCCCCCACTACTACTGCCTCTCTCGCCGTAGGTTACAAATTTAGTCATTTCGTGCTATGTTCGGAAGCATTTTCATCATATTTAATCGACCTGTAATTTTTTTATACTGTAATTGTCGGAAAACTATTGACGCGACAAATTTCAGCTTCCGCTTGTTTGAAGTACACGTAATAACCAATCATTTTCCGAAATATCACTTATTAATATTGTAAATTAACAAAGATATAAATTTTTAAACGTTTTTCCTACTTTTTTCAGTGGAAAATGGTTCAATTGGGGTCTATAAAAAAAATGTAGCATTTTTAATTCTCTACAAATGTCCCATTGGAACTATCGTGATCCATTCATAACATTTTATAATATCAACGAAAAACCCCAAAAATTCCTAATTTATTTGTACTTTAAAAAAAAAAAATGAGCAAAAGCTCATTGCCTGATATTTTTTGTATTTTACATGCCTATGTGCTACCCTTAAAATCACTGTGGAAGTCGCTTGCTATTAAATTGAATAACATAAAAAATTCTCTATTGGTTGGGCTAAAAAAAACAAATTGATTTCTTAAATTTGCACGTAAACAATGTATAGAAGTTAGTAGTTCAAAGTAAATTATTAGTATATTTTCTAAAATATTCTTTAGTTATTTTTTAATAATAAAATGGGCACTAATTTCCGTACTTTGCTTTGTGAAAGCAAGTGCAGGCAAATTCAAACTCATCTGAGAAACAGCAGATTCAGCCGAAAGGTTAATAAAACAATAAACAAATGGTTAATTATTGAAGATATATTAATGTTCCCTACAATGTATAACAAATAAGAACATTTTCTTTAATTTCTAACAGTTAGATGAATAAATTAAGCGAAAATATTATATAAACACAAAAATAAACACTGGATTTTTTTTATATAAATATAAAATACACAACCATTTACAATATACTTTGATAAATCTTATGTAATCATATTAAAGGACATATAGCCTATAATTTGTTTTAGTACAACACAATCAATGACCTATATTAACTTCAGAGCTATATTAAACTTTTTTACAATCTACGTTACTACAGGTTTTCACAACAAAACTGAGCAAAATTTTGGGAACAGGTAAAAAATACTGAAAATATAATCAAAAAGTAAAATCAAATTTTAGTCTTCATTTAATTTCATGGCAGTAGTTTTTTTTTTAAATTGACACCAAGGAATATTAAATAAACCTAATTTTATCACAAAATATATAAGGTCTAATATTGATTCAGTGAAAGATATACTATTAAACAATACTGTTCTTTAAAATTAATTACTGTACGATTTAAATTTTATCCTATGTACAAAAGTATGAAATTCATTATACAATAAATGCAGTAATACAAAGATAAAAACTGTATGTGTGTTTCTCTAATAATATACAATGTTCCTAGCGAAAGAGAATAAATGCAAAGAAGGATGTTCGGATATAATGCACAATATACTTGTATTATATTGTTTAATACTATTATGACCAAACAAAAGACTTGCGTAAACGAAAAAAAGGGAGTATTTATTGGTAAACACACAGATATTTAGCAGCATACATAGACAGAGAACAAATCTCAATGTGATGATAAAATTACAAAAATCTAATACTAGTTTTGTAACTGAACCGAAACATGGATATCCTTATACAGTAGTGTACATCTCTAATACAAGCTTCTGTTGTGTAGAAAAATATTGTTTTTGGAAATCACCTCCACTTTGTTTTCGTCTGCAATGCTAAATTATTTTTCTTGCAACTATATTAATTTGTTACTGATTAATTTAAAAACACAAACCAATGGGATCATGCCTATCCAAGTTATCCAAAAAGCAGTATTTTTCTACAATTCCAGACACTTGCACTCTAAGGGTTTTTGTTTTGGAAAATTCTTCAGACAAATTTGTACATTGTGATCGTTTATTTCTGTAAAGAAATCACATCGGCAGTGGAAGTTTTGTATTATATAAATGCAACAGATTAATTTAGATATTTAAAAACTATTTTTAATAACGTAACCAATTATTATTAAGTGTAGCAAACAATATAAATAACATTTGGTGTGCCAAGTGAGTTCAACACAATCTACTTTTACAATCCTAACAATAAATATGCTGCAGGCCTAAATAATGTGTTTTGGTCCCTTTGGACTAACCCATGTATTGTACTTTTTATGAAAATGAATAAAAAGCTGTAAACACTATGGTTGATTATTAAATTTATTTGTTTGAAACGACCCTACTTTTGCTTTTAACAGTAAAATTGACTCGGACAGTGTTTTTTATATCTTAAAATTAATTTTAACAACTTTTGGACCAGTTATAAATAGTTACAATAGACTATCTATTCAGAACTAAAGTTCTTCAACTCCAAATCATAGATTTTCTATACAGAATATAGAAAAATAAATTGGCCATTGATTTGTGTCTATTTAGGCCTAACGCTTCTAAAATTTTTTAGCCGGAAACAGGGGTGCCCATCCCCCCCCCCCCCCCAAGGTAATTGTGCAAATCAACTAAATTCTATGTACCCTTTCCCCCCAATCCTTTTCCAAAGAACATATCTTGAATTGTCGAGCTGAGGAAGGGAGCTTTGTATTTTTTGAGGGAATACCTGTTATAGTACATTAACTAGAAATTGAAATTTAATGTTCTCAAAATGCGTAAAATTAGTCTATTTTAAAATTGTTTATATATAAACTACCCTTCCTGATTAATATAGCAAGGACATTAATATCAAATGTAGTAATATTTTTGTTTTTGGGGGAGGGGTAAACATGGGGGATAAAGTATTAATTTTGGGGCAAATGAAAAATGTGTTTTATATTAATAAATACCGTTAAGTCAATACATACTTCATAAACTAAACAGTTTGAAAATTTTTATCTTATTAATCCCGCAACAAAATTGTATTAATAAAACATAAAAACATCCCCAAACCGTAATAATTATTTACACTTATAAGGGAGGGGGTGAAAATGTTAAAGGGGAGACAACTTTAGGTGGGGGGAATAGCAAAATATTAAAATTTGTAATCAGCTTGAAATATTGGTTAGATGTAAAAAAAATTCCCGTTCAAAATGCCCCCCAAAAATTCCAATAGTCTGTAGCATGGGCTGGGCACCCCTGGCCAGAAATAATATAAATCTGTTTAATAATAAATCTGCTTTTTTTATTTATAAAAAATGTATATGGTAAGTTAATAATGTGAACAGGGTTTATCACAGACTAAATTAGGACTTTTATAACAGTCTAAAAATATTGCATCTATAATTTAATGATGTAATAAGAAAGAGTAAGATCCCTAACTGTTGATAATTACAATACATTTAAAAAAATATTCTCATAATTATTCTTAACTGTAGGCGAGAAAATTTGAAGTTATTAGAAAATAAGTTTGCTTATTAGTGCCAACAACATACTTAAGGGTCTGCTCCAGTAAACGAAAAAGTAGCCGGAAATGCAAACGCTTCTCATTGTATCCCTATCTAAACAGTGCAATATCTTGCAATTTTCATTATTAATTTTTTATTGTGTTAGGGAAAAAATTCAAACTTTGTACTTACAAAATGTCAATTATATAACAAATCAAAAGCATTAAAAAAAAATGTAAATTGCAAGACGGGTGCGTATTGTGACTGCTTAAAATGAGACCTTGCTAACAATTTTATGATAAAAATTTAACGAAATAAATGGTTTGAAATTTAACATTGCTCTTATGGGATAAAAATCTAAGATGGCCACCACTACAGCAGACCCTTAAGGTACAAAATCATTCAATGTAGAAGAACTAAATAAATTTAAAGAATAATGATTTATTTCATTCACTTGATCAAAAATGTATTGATTGCATCTCATGTTTTAGAACATAACTAACAAGTAAAATGTATATAAATATTTATTTTCTTTATAAAATTGCAACTAAGGTAACAACTGTTAATTAATTGCACTACTTTAACATTTGGGATTCTTTGGTTCAATAGTATTTGTCATAAGTTAACCGATCTGGCAACATGGTTTCATAACCATTTGCTCTCGGGAGACTACTATGTGTGACGACTCATGGTACGGTTGACAGGTCGAATAAATCGTGACGTCATGCCTGGAACACAGGCAGCCCATACGTAGTGGCCCTCTTTCTTTCCCACTGCAGAATTCTCAGTGAATTTGATAACGTTTAGTGCTCGGAATTAAATAGGGCTTGATTTGTCATTTTACTCCAAAACAATGATAGTTACTGTAATTTTCAACAGAAAAAAAAGAACATCTACTAAATAATTATTTCATTGCATTTTGAAAGTTTGTTCTGTATAATATAAAAAGAAAATATTTTGAAGAGATTTTTTGATTTTCTTATTGTAATAGTCGGGAGGTCATTCAATAGTGATTTTTAATAGTGATAATTATGTGAAAAATAAGAAGTTTTAAAAACATAATAATATATAAAGTTATACAGTGCGTTCCGTCGGTCAACGCTAGGAACGAGCGCTGTAACATAAAAAGCTTATAAATTGGTGTCTTCAAATAATTTAAAATTTTCCCCGAGCAAGTAGAACACTACAAGTAGGACAGTCGAGCTGTAGAGAAACGGTCTGGGGGTCATACGGTAGAACGCCCGACCTGTGCAGATAAAGAAGACGCCAGTGTCGACATACTAAATTAGAAAATGACGGTGGCCTAGTGGAATTTCGAGCTCAAACGAAGGAACAAAAACATCACGACTGAGCACTAAGAGTTAAACTTCAGTTTATGTTCTGAAATATTGGCCGACTCAAATCACAGAACAATTATGTCATAGTTACACTACAGGATAGATACAGTTCTGCTTATTCAAATGATTGTGCACAATGTGTTCATTTATTTACTACGTTTAGACTAATAAAATAACTAATTAATTCTTTATACGCAGAATATTTAATATATTATCCGATTTAAATTGAATCTCGTTTAAAAACTGAGACAAGTCTTTGGGATTTTAAAATCAATTTTTAATTGATTAGCGTAACGGAGCAGTGTACGTACAGCGCAAACGAATTGGTCTAGACACTTGGTTTCAACAGAAACGTCATTATTTCGCACCTAAAGGAATCCCAGACAAATATCTTTTTACATACCAATGTCCCAAGTGGGATATTTCGAAAGATGGGGGTCGTTTTTGAAGAAATGTCAGTGTTCAGTTTTGTGTGCGCTTTGATTTGATATCTCACTCGATCTAGTTTGATAGTTGAAATTTTGTTTGGGCTTTTTTCCTGAACTCTACATATCTTAAATGTTAGAAATTTAGTGAAAAAGTCACCAAGTTCATTGTTTAAATGGGTACGTTCCGTTCAGTGATTGTGAATAAAAATTAAAAAACCCAAGTTTACCATCGCCATTGTGCTACAGTAGAAGTATGTCAAAACTATTGACATTTAAGAGACCTTCCCTTTGAAATGATGTTACACTCAAACAATGTTTATATTTTAAAATTCTTAAAAATCAACCTCTCCAAAAAATTTGGCCTTTTGAAAAAAAATCCCTTACATATAGTAGAGCCCCGCTATGTCCAACTAATTGGGACCGTACACCGTTCGGTTTAGCGGGAATTCGGAATAGGCGGATTTCATGAATAATATCAACGTGACTTGTTAAGGCATAAATTAAGTGTGAGGACATCTGCTAGAGTCAGTTCTATACAGCGTTGAACGGCTCGGAGGAAAGCGAGGAGGAGGTGAACGCTCAAACTGAACTCATATCACACGCGGCAAATGCTCTACCAGTAATAGTGTAGGTTTACATAATCCGGGTTTATGTCCTTCTGTTGCTTTACGACTTTTGTTTTATTCTAAAAATTGAAGGAAAGGGATGGGTTGTTCGAACTGTCCGTTTTGTCGTCCCGCAGTCTGTCCAGTATGGCGTTATCTTGAAAAAAGATCGAGAAAAATAAATTCCTACGAGATAACGAAAACGAAGGAGAAAAACGGATGAAAGCAAATTTCAGGTGGCAAGCTGTTGTATCTAATCTTTCCTTCATTCCGAAGGACCCGGTAGCCGTTTCACCGGACGCTTGTTGCCATAGCTTCCTTCACGCAAAACTGATGGGAAAACGTGAAGGGAAAAAACCAGCTTTCATTCCAATTTGATTTAAGAGTCAGCTCTAGTAAAACAGAAAGCAACCTGCGACTCCCTGAAGCGGCGGTAGGTTACGTGGCCATTGCTCATCCTAAATCCATTTAAAACCCGCAATTATTCAAATGGCGTTTTTTTTAAAATACCAAACTCTTGGGGACAAAATTCTTCATCCGAATGGCTTGGTAATTTTTCTTTATAATTAATAGTTACAACGTAAAAAATATTTAAAATCACCCTATAGCGGCGGTAGGTTACACGGACATTGCTCAGCCTAAATCCATTTAAAACCCGCAATTGTTCAAATAGCGTTTTAAAAAAAGTACCAAAATCTTGGGGACGAAATTCTTCAGGCGAATGGCTTGGTAGTTTTTCGCTATAATTAATAGTGACAACATAAAAAAATATTAAAAATCAATGTTTTAAATTGTTAATAAATATTAAACAAAATATTTTTCTTAATTTTTAAAAAGCCATTTGCATGCATATTGACCATAGCTTTAAAATGACATATCGTTTATAATTTTCTGATCAAAAATAAAGGAAAAATTTGGATTTTAATTTAACATTGGTCTTATTTAGTGTCAGCCAACATGGCCGACAGCTAGAGCCGACCATTAAGGCGTTTTCATCAAGCTTAGGCTCTATATATATGTCTCTATTTAACTTATTTGTGTAACAATAAATATACGTTTTTTCACGAACGTCTTTTTAATCTCTCCTGTTTTTATGTTAAAAAAATCTTTATTTTTTTTTAACTCCGTTCGGAATAGGCCTATTTTCAGAATAGCGGGGTTCGGAATAGAGGTATTCTACTGTACTTTAGTTTCGTAATTTAAATTGAAACCAATTGTATAAACTGATTCGTCAGCTCGTTATACATATACATATACATATACCGATGGTAATCCGTTACAACCATGAACGAATTGCAATTACAAATGCAGTAATATCAGGCGAAAAAAGAAATACATACAGTAGAGTCCCGGTTATTCGCCATTCGGTTATCCGCCATTCCGTGTTAACCGCCACACCAGCGGCACTTATTTAATTTAATTGTAGGCATCAGTGATTGTAGCGGTACGTGTCTGCGATAACTTGCGGGTGTTAGTGTACGTGCTCTGTGTCAGACTGTACCATGAGAATTCCCCCACTACCACTGGCCCGACCCGCTTACTGTCAGCTCGTACGAACTCGTTTTGTAAACAACTGTGTCTCTCTAAGTGTTTAGTGCGTGCAGTGAGGTTATTCGTTAACATTAAGTTTTTGAGTATGATATGGTGAAAGTACCGTACAGTAGTTTATGTTGTGTTATTTAATCTTGATCTGAATTTTCTGTTTGTACAGATAATTCTGCATTAAATTTATTCGAACTGTAATTAGTTTCGGGACTTTTTATGTACAGTATTATATTGTGCCTTTACTGTATTTATCCTAACAATCATGTCATTCAATTTCGTAATTTCATTGAAAATAACTGTATTCCATTATTTTTCTTTTCTATTACTGTATATAGTATTACTGCAAAATATCGTATTTACTCATTAAATTTACAATAAAAAGTATTAATGGTGTAAAACGTCTATTATTTGTTCAACCCTCCCTATTATCCGCCATTTTAGCTTATCCGCCCTTCCACCGGCCCGTTTATGGCGGATAACCGGGACTCTACTGTATTAGTTATAATGTACTGTGTTGATTCATTCTTGGTAAAAATACCCACCGACAAAGATTTGTCATTTTAATAATTAGAAAATATTGAAATAAAACAGTCATCTCGACCAAAACTTGAGCTTTATAAAAAAGGCTTTGTTAACCAAATCTAATTGTCTTAAAATTATAAGTACACCAATACACGGCGAGGGAAGAAGGAAGGAATCAAATTTGATTGTAACTATACAATATTAAACATACACTTTTAAATGACAAATTTACTACCATAGTAAGTGGACTAACTGCAACCAATTTGTAACACAATCTAATTTTACTGAGAATAATAAAAATACTAACTACTAAGACAAAAATTCAATAAATTACAAATTGTATGCAAGCCTTATACTTACCTATATGTAAACCATATGAAATTAAAAAATATATTTGAATATATATATTACTATTTCTATCTTTAGTCTTTTTACATGGAGTTTTACATTTAACATTAACTTACAGTCACAATGTCACAGGATAAACTTAATTATCTAGGAAAACAACTTAATATTATAATTCATAAAGTTAACGTAGATAATATAAACAGAACAAAAAAAAAAATCTAACAACAAAACAGAAGTGATTCGAACGACTAAACAATATTTGCGGTTTGTAAGAAAGACATGGCACAAACGCGTTTAACTTAAAATAACTTATTTGGCATATGTTGCGCTGACTATCGTACACTATAAAATTATAAAGCTACGGTTAATTGTTTACAAAAGGACACATGAATTGTATTTCATGCAAAAGTAGTGTGGATAAGTAATTGTTACATATAAACAAATGTATCGTGAAAGGACAGTACGCTTTGATTGAAATATTTAGTAACATCAACGCCGAGTCTGAAAATTTGTTTTTCTCAATGACGAGCAAATCGTGTTCCACAATGACGTTCGAATCAACAAAAAGTATAAAATGCCGCGACAATAAGTATTTACGATTGTCGTGACACTTGACATTTACTTCACACTAGCTAAAAAACTCAAGTTTGTTGTGTGGCAGTATGTATTGTGACAACTGACTTTTGGTTTTCATTACGACATATGGCGTGGCACTAAAACTGATGCTATTATTTCATGAAAATAAGGTTAAAACACATTTCTAATGGTATTTATATTATAACAATGACAAAATTTTGAAAAGTATATAAATTGGTCCGTTAGTTTTATCTCACTTTATTTGCTTTCTGAAAATTTAAATATTTATATTTATAAAAGTTGTTGTACAGTACTTATGATTGAAAGACTAATTGGCAAAACATAAAAGTGGACAGTCACTTAATGTGACATTAAATGTTAATATATGTTTTACAACAATGATTTAATTAGTGTTTTCGTTTAAGTGCTTTAATTGGCCTGATGATGCCTGACAGATAGTATCATTACATTAGTAGCAATCGGTATGACTGTACGAACAAATATGGTACAGTACTTATACCATCAATACGGGTTTATAATTTTAAAACAGACGTTAGAATGGTGCAATTTTACACCGATTTCAGGGCTTGACATGGTATCTTTTTAATTTATTGTAAAAACAAGGTAACCTGCAACAATAAATATGGAGGCATTGAAACGGTTCTGTTCATTTTTAACACACACACTTTATAAATTTAAAAGACGTAATTTTGAAACCGGTTCACCTTTTCTGAGGTGAAATGTTTTACTCAAATAGGACATTAATTTGAAACGACCAGTGATAACGTTTACAATGTTCCAACAACCTCCCGTGGGAGGATCTCTAAGGACAGGAGGCGCCAAATAGATAGCCTGCTTAAACTTTAGGATCGGTGTAAAATCGCATCCGTCTTTGTTTGAAAAATATAAACGTCCCGATTCTTTTTGAAGACGTTAATGTTCTATTATTATTTCTTACATGCATATTACCTTTTTATTTTGAAAATGGTCGTGCGTATGGCGTCAATTTAGAAAACTTACGTGCAGACATTTAAAATTACATGCAGATTGTATTCATACTAGGAAAAACATGTTGGAGTTGTGTTTTGCAAACTGAGTTAATACTTTTTAATCAAGCAAACGTTACGGACGACGAAATGCTCAGAGAGAAATTCACTTTAACTTTAATATTTTCAAACAAAGCTCCTGTCCTTTTTACAAACAATGCCGTTTATACGACACGATATTTAAACTTTTACACGACACGTACTCTACGGACAAACTGAAACTTTGACTTACAAAAATGTATTCGCAAGGAATTTCATCAAGTCACATAAAGCTATGTCACATGGATACACCACAGTTACACATGTATTCGATAAGTTTTAAGTACAGTTATGTAAAGTGAAAACTTTTTGTACAATTAACAATGATCTGATATACAGTGAATATTTTATACACAGAAAGATAGCCGTTTTACCTTGCAAGGAGGGCTTCAACAGTGTTGTGGCCCCCGATAATAAAAATCATATTTACATAATTTTAAAACAAATCCATTTAAGACGTTTGGCAGGAGTTTTACTCGATATTAAATGGACGTGTGATAATATTGTGTAAAAACACCTACAAAAGAAAAACCAATCTTAATGTTGTCAAGAAATCAACTAAACTTAATCGTAACTTTATACATTATTAACTGTTTTACACTGAATAAATCTGAAGGTGGTGTTCACTGTCATACCGTTCCAATCTAAAAGCATAAACACAGAATTAATTGTAAAATGACCATCACAAATTTGTAATTTGCTCTAACAAATAAGAGAAACACAATTGAAAAAAATTTCCTTATCCACAAATGTATTCTATAAATGTTGGGCGTACATTAGGAAATTATATTATAACCACAGAGATTTTCTCTTTAACCTTTTCGCTACGAATTAACATCTTAACAGCTTACTCTATATTGCAATTATTAAAAAAAATTTCATTTACTAAGGTTTATTTTACATAAATATCCCTTTAACTGCATGTGTATACAGGGTTTCACAGAAAACCTTAGCGGGCTATGTACTACAGATTGTACACATTGAAATAAATTTAAAATGTTCACTAACTTTTTTCCGAATTCGGTTTAGCTTAGTCACAATCCATCATTTTGTTTTTTTTTAATAAAAACTCAAACTCACTGTAACTCCAGAAATAGACACTTAAGATATTGCATTCAAATTTTGAATAAGAATAAATACTGAGAATTTATTTTTATAATATTTTAAAATGGGGCCGTTACAAATTTTTAACATGGAATAGGTATTTAAAAAACCGTTAAAATTTTAAAAAATTTATACGAAATAAAATGTTAAATTTTTTTAACGACAAACAGAATGGAGTTTCAGTCGTTTCTGTAGGTCAGATTATAAGAGAGTTATCTAGAGAAAACCCTGAAAACATAATTTCTTGGCAATTGTCTACAACATCCAAAATAGCCTATAACCAACATTTTTTAATTGTTATGGTTTTAATAAATAAATAACATAAAATCCACTGCGCTCTGAAATATTGGTTTTATTCTAGTTTAGAATGTTGTAGACAATAACCAAGAAATTATGTTTTAAATTTTTTGTCAATAGCTCAATAACTTTTTGGACCACCAGAAAAAAAACAAAAAACATTTTGCCCGTCGTTGTATTTTGTCTTGTAAACTTTTTCAAGGTATTCCACGTTAAAAATTTGTAACAACCGACATTTTGAAAATTATTTACACACACTAAATTATTATTATTATTATTTTGGTGTTC
>JAGFPH010000736.1:119108-134257 GCA_018207615.1 Philaenus spumarius
TGTACGACAAGGATGTCAGAATACAAGATAACGGGCTTGCTAACAAATGTCACCGCATGGTTACTTAACCTTGTAACAACAGTTGTCCTTGGACCACCATACGGGATGCATCCCTAGCGTAAAAAGTGTTTTAATATGTTTTCAGTGTTTGTGTTTATGTGTTTGTTATATAATGTTTGACGACCTCGCAAGAGAGATATGCATCTGATGATGGAGTAAATCTCCGAAACGCGTCATATAAAATGAGAAGAAAGTCACGTGACGTTGACTTGGATATCAAAGAAACATGAACTTTAAAGTAAATAAACAGGCATAGTAGACAAAAGGTTATTACATTTGTGAATAAACATGAAAGAAATATACTTGAGTTTAATTATCTTCTTAACCTCCATTTTACTGTCCCTCTTACTCCGACTTATACGGACACGAAAGTTTTTTATTTAAACATTTTCCCAATCAAATGAGTTTTAGTGTTCATCTTAATTTCATTAGATTATTGTACCTGTACGACTGCCAGAATTCCTGTAATCATCACGAGCAGGTTAGGTTCACTGGTCATAGCATGGGATCCAGCGATCACGCTGAACACAGCATACACGAATAGACCGAAAGCAGACACTCGGAGCAAAATATCATTGAGATCGCTTTGTTCGTCATTGCGGAACTTCAAACTTTGTACTCTGAAAACAAACAATGACAAAGCGGTGACGAAGGAGTTGTAACACATCACAGAATATTCACCAGGCGAGTGCAAATTATTGGTTAGATTAGGCCTCTGGGATCTTCAGGTAATTACTTACTGTCCATAAACTAAACCTTTTGCACTCCGTGTGGTCCTTCATGACGTTACTGATAGCACCATGCCTGAAGCTCGGGCGGCCCATGCATAGTGGCCATTCTGTTTTCTCACCTCACAACTGCATTCTCAGTGACTTTGTTTATTTATACAGCTCGTAATTAAATGACGCTTGGTATACCTTTTAACTCCAAAACTGAGATCTTTACTGTCCTTTTTACCAGTAAACTCAACGTGTTTTTGCTAATTTATCCATTTGTTTTTATTCATGCACTAGTAAGCCCCCATGAAAAATCTCAGGCTGATTAATTAGATACACATCGGAAATACATCATTTAAAAAACAAACTATTTGAAAACCACACTAAGGAATACTTATCTAGGCCTACCTATTTATGCTGACGGGGACTTTTAACTCGGTACATATGTACAATAATAAGGATTATAAAACTGTAGGCCTATTTGTTAAACATTTTTATTTACATTGTCTACGTTATTATATATTTAAAGATAAAAATACTATATTTTAATTGCTTTTTAGAATCAAATGATTTAGAATTTTACATCAATAAATTTTTTAATTGCATATATGAATTCTTTGAACCTTTCTTTACAAAAAAGATACAGAACTCTTTTGGATTGGGATAGAATTACTATTTTTGGCGAATTTTTTTAAATATGCTCGCAAAACACTAAAAACAGGCTCGCCAATTTGAGCTATAACCAGGGCAGGTCTAGGGTTAAACAGTGAAAAATTGTATTAACGTTATGAACATTTTTTTAACAGTGTTAACTTCTTACCTTATAAATCCAATTATGATGGCGAAAATACTGAGCCCCATAAGAGCGCAATGCGACACGTCGGCCAAGTAGATCGCGAGTAGCCCTAGCTGAGGGTGGTGAATCAATACGAAGAACAGAATCAGACAGATCAATGAACCAACTAGCATGAGAAGTCCGAAGAATAAGCCTTTGCTTGCACCAACACAATCCATTCTTCCTGCGTTAGCATGTGCCATAGCCACTGCACGACGTGATAGCATTACTTCTAGCCGTTGTTCTAAGTCTTCTTCTCCAACATATCTACAACAAGAAGACATTCAGATTTTGTACTAAAAAATATACAACGGATGTGAATGTCAATTTATAACCTACAGAATTCTTCCAAAAATATTTCAGTGTTTAACAAATATTTACCTAGACATAATGTATGTATAGCTTCCTGGATTGTATATTATAAATAACTAGGGGAGACACCTGCGTGCTCCGTACGCCAACCCCCAATGAAACCTTCTGAAAACATATGTTAGGCTATGTTTTATTTATAATAAAGATGTAGGATTAGTAATAACCTCAAAACTAAGACGGTAAATAATGTTAAATGCTCAAATTAAATTATGTCTTATATTTTATAACAGCAGTTGTAATAATAATTAAAAGAACCAGCAAGGCTCAGGTCTACACTCTAAATCCCTAACCTAAAAGCTAGAAATACCAAAATAATTGCTTCAAATTTTTAAATCTGTTAATGTAAATATTGAAGCAAACAGCTATATTATCTGTTATTTTATTCAATTGGTTGCTGTGGTAATAAATTTAAATACATGTGTTGATTTATCATTCTAGGCCTAACCTTAGAAATTTTTCCGACTAAATTTACAAATATTGAAATAAAAAAAAGGGTTTTATCGAAATGCATTATAGCCTATGTTACTCGGGGATAGTGTAGCTTTTTATTAGTAAAACTATTTTTTCAATCGGTTCAGTAGTTTCAGAGATTACCCCCTACCCCCTACATACAAACAAAAAAACAAACTTAACCTCTTTCTAATATTACATAGATATGGAGTATATAGACTATAGATATGTAGTAGATTAATTACCTTGTTTTTACTTGGTCAAACAATCTAAATTGGTTCCTAGATGGATTACCGGTTTCGACGGTTATACCCCCCACACACTCAGTAATTGAACCAAGGTCCCATTTCACACAGCACCTTATAGACCACGATGATAAAAATATACATCTATAGACCATAATCTGGAAATACTCCATATTTACAAAAAGGACCATCTACTATCAGCACTCGAAGAGTTTGAAATATATGCCGCAACTAAGAATGCAAACTAAGATCTGTTGAATGATCAAATTAACTATTGGTCCAACGAACTATATAACACAGTAATACGACTGAGGGAGGGGACCAGATTACACGACACGCAGACCGTTCAGTGCAATATCAACGACCAGTCGGCATACACATGTGACTCTTGTGCACCGACGTCAATATCGGTTCCCGTAATTAAGTACAAACGATGGTATCGTACCATGTTTATATGTGTCGAATGTTTTTTAATCTAATTTATTATATTATTTATCTTTTTAACTATTTTAACAACGTGTTTAATGTTCCAATAAGAAGACGATGCCTTAGCAAGCTAAACAAATTTTAAATATTGATCTGAAGATGACGGTATAACCGTCGAATTCGGTAATCCATCTAGGAACCAATTTGGATTGTTTGACGAGTAAAAACAAGGTAATTAGTCTACTACATATTATTAACAAATATTACCACATATTAATTAGTAACCGATATTAATTTGACTAAAATTAATCTCATTTATTAGGTTAAAAAAGAACTGCTTGTATAAAAGTAACTGTCCACTTGAGACAAAACAGTCTCGAGACTAGGCTCACAAATATCCTAAGAGCTGTCTCGGAAGCAAGCAGGTGCAGGAATCAGAGACTGCACATGTCACAAGTGGACATGCTCATTCCCGCTCTTGTGAACCGGTCTCCAGTCTTTTGTCATTGTCGAAACAGCTGAGGGTTTCTCAAGTGACGTAACTTTTTAATTTTTTAATTTTAAACTAATTTTTATTTCGCCATCAGTTTTTTAATTTTTGAAAATGAGCAACAAGAAGGTTGATGAGGTTGTACAAGAAACAATAGAATGGACTGAATTGATTGACAATCTGGTGTTGTACTACATTTTAAAGCATTCAATTTGCAATGCAGTCGTCCGAATAAAATTTCTAAACTGTTGTGCATCTTCCAACAGCAACTCGTTTACAGCAGCTCTAAATTCTTTTCGTTGATCTACCAATTATCTAACACAACATTTTTTTTCAATTTCCATTTTTTTCATAGTTTATATGCAATTAGAAAAGTTAGGCCCTGACACGAATCTATTTGGAAAAGAAAGATAAAAATCAAAAACTTGAGATCAAGCGAGTTGGTCTGGTGAGCATCATGATTTTGTGATCGAGTCGTTTAAGGTACAACATCCCTTGTTGGTTTGAGGTACAAGGTTTTCCAACATTGGCCTCAAACTATCGAAACACTGAAGGACGCCATTTCAGAGCAAGCTTCTGCTTCGCTTGAGATGGTCACCAGAGTGAAGGAAACTTTCTGAGAATGGCTTCAGCATTGCACCACCATTTGATCACCATTTGAGCGATAGGGATAAAGTAGATTGTAATTACTTTTTGAAAATAAAAATTAAAAAAAAAATGTGTTATATGGTTTTTATGTTAAAACATACATTGTAGGCATTTCATTGGCACCACCACAAATCCTAAATCGTAGGAAACTAGTATTAAGTCAATCATCTTAAAAACATATAATTAATATAAAAACAAACATAGAATTAATTGATATCATTAATTACTAATAATTACCTTATTTTGAAAGACTGCTGCGAAGAATCCTTAATATTAAGGATTTTTGGGAGCATCACCTCAAAATAAGGCAATTCATTATTAACAATCCAGTTGGGCTATAAGCACAACAAAATTGAATGAAATCATACCTTGCATGACGGCCAATGTGTCTCCACATCACATAAATGACGGCTGCACCAATCAAGCTGTACTCAATAATAAAAGGAAACAAGTACGGAGCCGAATCTTGTACAATGTTGCCCATAATATTCACCCTTCCACAAGATTCTGGATCTACGTAAGTGCCATTGGCTGCGATAAGGGCCTGAGGTGATAGAGGCGATTCTCCGCCGCTTTCCCAAAATAAATTGGGATTTCCATCTGTGAAAAAAATGATTTACAATAATTGTAATTTCTGATCATTATTAAAATACAGCAATGAAAAATATGAGGGTAATAATATTTAAGTCTCAACTGATGGCCATTTCTTCTTGTGGTGGCAAACATGAATTGTGATTTTTCAGTTTTTTTTTTTACTGTAGAAAATACATCAGTATAAATAAACATAAAGCAACGAAGAAAAATAATACATTTATCTTTCTTTGTTATGTTTTTTTCCATTCTACCTGCACTCATGCCTATAAAACACAAAAGATACCTATTTTAAAAAATGTATAGTTTATTTTTGATTGACACAATACTTAATGAATAGTTACGATTTATTTACAACAATGTGTTGTTCGGAAACAAATCAATTTGTGATGCCGTGTACTGTAAAATACAAAATATTTATAACGGTTCTATAACATTGCATTTTACTGTTCTAATATCAGCATAATCTATGTCTACAGTTTTACATATTTACATTACATCAATCACTATTGAAAAATAAAACAAAGTGTAACAGAAAACTTTTTCACATACGGTAACCTCTTTTTTGAAACAATTACTTTTCACGAGAAAAAAATTTGAATTACTCAAACCAAATAAAGTTATTCTAAAATTACTAATAATTCACAAAAAATGCAAGGTCAAGAGTTTTTAAGATTTGGAGTAGTTACAGATCATATTTCCATATTTAAACCTATCGAAAACATATTTTTATTAATGTCTTCAACACTTAACTGCATAACATAACTCATCATTCATTGCCAAAGGTATAATTACTATCATTTTACCATTACTATCACTTTTTTGTCCTAAGGTAGACGTGTGTTTGCTGCTAAAATCTGCTGCATTTCCACAAACGTTTTATCCGTTTGGGATCCGTTGCTCAAGTGACTTGACTAAATGTGCCTTTCGGCAAACGTCGTTGCAAATAAAACTAGAGGCGTCAGCCCTTGACATTTTTGGATGAAAATATTTCGATTTCAATTCGTCTCTTCTGCTTTGGAGTTTGTGTAAAAGCAGCTGGTTTTCGCTCCAAAGACGTGTCTACCTTAGGACAGGACAGTCATAGTAACTACACCGTTAGCAAACAAAGCACGCTGTTTTGCAAAAATCATCTTTTGATTTTTAATCGTTTGAAGAAAATCTTCATCTTGCATGTCTAAAGTTCAGCCAACATTTATATCTCTACTTTAGAAATTACATAGAGGAATGGGAAAAAATTGTTGTTGTGACATTTGTAAAAAAAATAAATAAAGTAACTTTTCTCTTCAAGCAAAATCTTTACCTCTGGTTTTCAAATGTACAAATAAATATTTTTTTTTTTATTTAGTAGGAATGTCGTTCTCAGGACACCTTCAGCAATTACACATTGTGTTTGCAATGTGCATAAAACTTGACAGGTCAAGTAACATGGCATATCTACATTACCTAATATTATATATAATGCAGTCGCAGACACATGCACAATCTCCATTTCACTATATTCACCACACTTTGTTTTATGCATGCAGTGTGCTTTGATATTAGCAATGTTTTACATTGTATTCTTGTGTAGAAAGAGTTAACATTTTCAATGTAGCTATCATGTAAATGTTAAGAGTTGGTTATGATGAGAAATCCAAAAGCCCAGCACATCAAAGTAAACAAGTAAATTTGTGTTTACATTTCCCGCTTTACAAAAGCAAGTCATAAAGTACTTGCATAGGTACTTGTGGTAGTTGTTAACCTTCGGAAATCAATTTTGGAGGATTTTCCCAGGGATAAATATTGAGTCCTATACTGTTTTTGGTGCATGTAAATGACCTGCCTTACATATTGAGAAACCAAAAACTAGAAAATCTGCCTCATTGGTAAATTGGTTTTCAGCAAAATGGTTTACAATTGAATGAACATAAAACACAATTGAATCAATTTTGTTGTAAAAAGTAAAAAAAAAAATGAATCACCTAAAACCAACGACAGATTCATAAAAATTTCTAGGAGTGGTATTTGATAAAAATTCAAACTGAAAATCTCAAATTTTGTTTTCCAAAAAAACTTAATCCCGCCTGCTTACCAATTCAAGTTGTTTCACGAGTTACCAGTTCGGATACAGTTAAAACCGTGTCAATTTGGCGCACGAATACTCTTTCTCAGATATGGCTTTGCCCTTAGAGGAAAATAAAATTATAAGAATATTCTGCAATTTAAACAGAAGTTTTTTAAAAATTCATATTTTAATTAAAACTTTTAAAATTTTCTTATATACAGAATGTTCCGCGAGAAGTTGGTACATCTTCAGTAGATTATGTGGGACCTAAAACAAAGCAAAATTGATTATATGAACATAGGTCCGGAAAAGCTTCGTTTTCCAGGTATCCGTCATTTTTTGTTTACAAAATAATTCATATCTGGAGAAATGTGTGACAGATTGAGTTCAAACTTGGTAGGAAGTTTAACCTAACAATGATCTATTTTAAGAAAAATAAGCGATTATATCCAATCACACATTTCAAAATGGCGGCTGTTTGAAAATGTTAAACATAAATCACCCAAAAACCGTACATTTTAACAAAAAATGTCAAGACAACTTTTTAGTAGCCCTTCTAATTCCCTAACGGTTGGTGTAACTATCAAAACCATCGGATGAAGGATAACAGTTAAGTTATGGGTAATAATTGGTATGTTCGACCCGGCATCCTATAACAACACACTATCACAACAATATCGTATGTTCATATGCTGTTATTATCTTTAACGTCTACTAATGCTGTCATTAATACCGACAGTTTAATATTGCGGCAGCCAATCAACTACATTAATGTTTACGGAAACGCTCATTTTGATATGCGTGCAATTTGTATTTCACTACATAAGTTGTTAGTAGCCATGCACCAAAGACTAAATTAACTATAAGTAATCTGGTTAGTAATTATACTTTATAATTATTTACAGTAAACTATCCATATTTTCTGGAATTAAGTTTTACAAATGTAAGAAAAGAAATGAAAACATTTGCCTGTTTTTATCCACATTGGCTTACAACATTTGACTTAACATTGCTTAATCTTAAAAAAGTTTAACATTTTTTGTTTTTAGTTATCTTCATGTCTGTTGTGTAAACCAAAACCAAATAAGTCACAAAAAATTTTTAAATTAAATAGCCTGAATTGATTTTTATTATTAGCTTTAAAATAGTTTGTTTCACAAATTACAGTTTTAAACTGGCACTCAAACTAGATACTCATCATTATAAAACTAAACAAGTCTTTTATTTATAATAAAGTCTACAAATACACCTGTAGCATTAGGATTAGAAGTGAAACTTCTTTGGTTCTAGAAACAGTTGATTTTATGAATTTTTCTCTTTGCATTTAATATAGCCTACTATATGATCGGATTTGAGATTAAAAATCATTAAAAATGTAATATGTATTTTTACAATTATTGTTTTTGTTTACTTCATTCTTGACAGCTAAGAAACAAATTAGGCCTACATCATACAACTAGACTCTTGGTATGAATTATTGTTATTTTATCATAAAAGTTTGAACTTCTATTAATTTATAAATATATGCCTAATGATGAACAATTTTGTGAATTTTAAAATTAACAATAAGATAGTGTTGCCTAAATGACTGAATTAAAAAAATGTGGAATTGAAATAATTGATTTAAATAGGCCTATGATTAAATTTTGTTTTTGTTTCGTTCATTTTTGTATGATCTTTTGTTTTGTTTTCCAAAATGTATTTCAGTATTTGAGTAAAATATTAAATTATAGGCTATGTAGATTTACCGTGTTGAAAATCTCTAACAGCATGGACACAGATATTGTTGTGGTTTGTACGCCTAAGTGGTTTCTTTTAAAGAACAAAGTAAACAAAAAGAATTGAAAACTATAAACTATGATTCAAACATGTAACAACTGATTCGTCCATCAGCTTTAATATATCAACAAAAATTTAATAATTAAAATGTGTTCAGTTAATTTAGCATACAGTTTAATACGCAAGTATCTGCTAGTTCCCTATGCTAAGTATTAATACAGTACACAAAGCAAATGCGCTTAGAATGTCTATGACGTATGCAACAGAGAAAGTAGAAATTATTCTCTCTCTGTCTTTTCGCACTGTGCATGCGTGTCAAACGATTCTATTACTCTTTACTTTCAACAACCGGTTGAAGGGTAAGCGTTTCACTTTTCGTCTGATCCAAGCCAATTAGACCTACCGCGCCTAAAGAAATTTCACTTCAAAAATATTTTCCTTTCATTCTTTAGATGTTAAATAGTGGTGTACGAGTTGAAACCAAATGCCCAAACTCATTTGTTTGTTTGCTATATATTGTACACTCCATATACAGGGTGTAAAAAAATACCTTTCAGGACTTTGATATGTATATGATCATGATATGATTCCTCATACAAAAAGATAGAAAAAAGTTCATATAAACATAGGCTCGAAAACGCTTCATTTTCCAGATATCCACCATTTTGTTTTTTGTACAAAATAATTCATATCTAGAGAACGGTTTAACTAATTGAGTTCAAACTTGGCATGAAGTTAAACTTAACAATAACATATCTCAAGAAAAATAAGCGATTAAATCCAATCATGCTTTTCAAAATGGCGGCTGTTTGAAAATTTCAAACCTAAATTACTCAAAAACTGAACATTTGAACAAAATGTCATGACACCTTTTTTGTAGCTCTTTTAATTCCCTACCGGATGGTGTAACTGTCAAAACAATTAGATGAAGGATAAAAGTTAGGTTATGTATAATAATTGGTTTGTTCAACCCGGCATCCTATACCAACACAGTAAATACTACAATATTGTATGTGTATTGCTGTCATTATCCTGCATCCGATTGTTTTGACAGTTACACCATCCGGTAGGGAATCAAAAGGGCTATAAAAAAGGCGTCCTGACATTTTTTGTTAAAATGTACGGTTTTTGAAAAATTTAGGCTTGAAATTTTTAAACAGCCGACATTTTGAAACGCATGATTGGATTTAATTGCTTATTTTTCTTGATATATGTTATTGTTAGGTTAAACTGCATGCCAAGTTTGAACTCAATCAGTTAAACCGTTCTTTAGATATGAATTATTTTTGAATTATATACAAAAAACAAAACGGCGGAATTCTGGAAAACGAAGCCTTTCCGGGCTTATATTTATATGAACTTTTTTTCTTCCTTTTTGTATGAGGAATCATATTCCAAAGTCCTGAAAGGTTTTTATTTTACCTAATACGCTAGTACAATTATTATTATTCTCACCTTTACTTCTTTTCATAAATAACAACTTTTAAAAAGTTAGTTCAAAATATTTCGCCTTTGAATCAGGAGATGTGAAAAATCAATACAAAAATGTATGTGCGCAGAATAAATAAATATGGAAATTTTACTGTAAACACATTCTATTGTTATATAAACACATGTAAGCTACAACAACCATGCAAAACACAGAGTGTACAATTTAGAGTTTACTAACAGTCAGTGAGATTTTGTACAGGGAAAACCTTCATCACTGACTCATAGAACGGACGTGAAGTGGTTATCGATGGTATAGTGGGTATCACAGTGGAAGTTGTTAAAGGGGTAGTCGTAGGCATAAAAGTAGTGGTCGTAGATTGGGTGGTCGTAGGAAATGTAGTAGTCGAAGGTAATAAAGTGGTAGTAGCTGCAGTAGTCGTTTCTCGAATAATTCGTCTCGTAGTAGTCGCTAACGTTCGAGCGGTTGTGGATAGGAATGTTGTTGTTTTAGCTGCATAAGTTGGCATTGGCATAGTTGTTGGTTCTCGAAAACTCTCTGAAAACCAAAAGGAAATCTTAGCCGAATGTGATTTAAACGCCAACCTTTACAATAACGACGGATATTTGTAATAAAAGTTAGTTTTAGTTTTCCCTTGAGGTAGTAACACAGAACACCAATACTTACATGGAGATATATAGCCCAGCCATTAGGGCAAAAACAAGGCTAATTTTGTTATTCAATTTAACAGCAAGCGACATCCACAGTGACATTAAAGGTTGCACATAGGTATGTAAAATAGAAAACTATCAGGCAAGGATCTTTTGAAAATTTTTTATAAACAAAAATAACAATAAATTATTACTTTTTGGGTTTTTCGTTGATATTATTAATAGTTATGAATTGATCACAACACTTCCAATGGGACATTTGTAGAGAATTAAAAACCCTATAAAATGTTTTTTTATAGACACCGATTGGACCACTTTTTACCGGGAAAAATTGGAAAAACGCTTAAAAATTATAATTTTCCAAAAATTTATATCTTTGTTAATGTACAATATTAAAGGCAGATCTTTTGGAAAATGATTGTGCCTTTAATGGTGCGTGCGGAATGCCGTTCTCTTCTCCTCCGATGTGGTTTCCCCACTACTACTGCCTTACTGCCTCTCTTGCCGTCGGTCGCAAATTTACGCGTTACGCGCTATGTTCAGAAGCATTTTTATCATATTTGATCAACCTTAATAAAAATTAGAAATATACAAATTGCAGGTTTTAATGTCTACCTTCAAGAACCGTTTGGTAAATTTAAATCGGGCCATTCAGGTTAATAGGGTGCATTATACTACATAATGGCCTAAATTGTTTATATTGTAATTGTGCAAAAACTATTAATGCGACAAATTTCATCTTCCGCCTGTTTAAGTACACATAATAAACAATCATTTTCCGAAAGATCTGCCCTTAATATTGTAAATTAACAAAGATATGAATTTTTTAAATGGTAATTTTGAAATGTTTTTGTGACTTTTCTAGCTGAACTATAAAAAAAGTCTATCGGGAACTATAAAAAACATTTTGTAGGGTTTTTAAGTCTCGACGAATGTCTCATTGGAACTATCGTGATCCATTCATAATTATTTATAATATCAATGAAAACCCCCAAAAAAAAACCTCTGATAGTTTTTGTATTTTACATACCTATGTGCTACCCTTAAAGTTACTGTGGATGTCGCTTGCTGTTAAATTCAATAACAAGAAAATCTCTATTGGTTGGGCTAACAGTGCTATTAACCAACACTAAACACCAGAGGCTTTACTTGGAGGTGTGTGTAAAAAATTTGACATTTTCATCCTTTCATAAACAAAAACACTTCATAAGGACTTAACCTGAACATTTTAAGCTCCTCAATTACAACAAAGCTAATAGTAACTATGAATATGCTTATAATAATTGTTTTAATGTTTATTTATAAACAATCGACACCAACACTTAAGATAATGTGATACTTGTTTGTGCCAGCTGATCACTTAGGCTATTCTTGTTATACCAATAGTATTTTTGTTGGTTTTGAATCAAGCAGTGTAGAGGTTAAAATGGTATTAACAACATGAGAGATAATTATTATTCTATTTCCACTTATATGGAATTGGATCTAGCCTAACCCACGTTGCAAATGATTTCAGGAGTGTTTTCAGCGACCTGCACAAACTAACAATATAATGTTCTAAGACACGGAACAAATTCTGTCGTGCTGGAAGCATACTTGAACAATGTATAGGTTGTACGAACTGTCCAATCACAATAACAAATAATGCTAACTATTTCATCAAGTCATTATAAAGAAGTTTTTAATGTGCTTATTTTTTCTTAACCATTAACCTTTCAACGTGTGACTTTTAATGAGAGAAATTATCCCTGCTGTGGGACTTTTTTTAAGCTTTCAGGAGTTATGAAACAATGTTTGTATAAAAACGTTAGTAACTAACTTATTTTTTGGAATATTTTAATGATTCTTTTACTAAATTAAACAGGAGATTACATTCTTTTTGGTGATATCAATAACACATGAGTTTATTTGTGACAACATATTTACATACGCCTACCAGTCAAAAGTTAGTTTTAGTGTGGTAGTTTTATCACAAAACACATACCTAAGAAAACACTAATAAATCTAATATAAAATATTCAAAACAAGATTTCCGAACGTATTCAATCGACTAACAAACATAAAACACACTATAAGTGATCAAATGTAAACAAAGACGTAGTAGACACAATGTCACAAACTTGTGTGGTAAAACAGCTGTTCCACTAGTGAACTAATTTCGTCAAGAAATTCAACGGAAGTATCGTATGTGTTTTTTTTTTTTCAATCAGCCAATTCTGCTACAATATCTACAATTATGCTAAATTATACTGTAATATCGATCGCTTCGAGATAGTTTTAAGTTTAGCTGCTGGATGGAAGCATCTGATGGAATGTTCTTGAGCGTACGCTATACGTCAAAACGCGCCGAAGGAAAAGAATTCCCGGCGTATCACGTACGGCAAAACACGTTGAAGGGTTAAGTAAGTACAATATGCCTTACTCGGAGGTTACAGCCTACAATCCAATTTGTATATACCGCATTTAAATTGCTTTTAAAATACTTTTTGCAACTTCTGGCTATTTCCAAAAATAAAAACGTGCTAAAAGAAAAACGTTTTGACACCATTCCCGACATTGAGATGGCCGCGGCCCAGCGACTGAAAGCCTTTCAGAAAGAAGCCTTCCGGAAATGCATCCGGTCATGGATCCAACGTTGGGACAAGTGCATCGCCAGCCAAGGACAGTACTTTGAAGGAGATTAATTCAAATTCTATCTAAGCTTATTACTTTGTAATCAAATTATACACAGTATTTTTTTTCACTGTACAAACAACTTCACACCATTCCAGCGTTACTAAAACCACAGCTAAGTCAAAACATACTGTTACCTGTCCAAGTTAACATTCATGCGGAAAACATGTGAACTATAGTTTGACACAGCTTTTGTGCGTGGGTTGTCTCTATGACTGAAAAAGGCACAGTAAGAATCAAAAGTGTATCAATCGATTTATATGATTAGCTCGAATGAACATCTAAAGACCCGTTACAGTAAATTGTATTCTTTTTGATAATTACAGTTTGCATTGTTTTAAATAGTGTATATACTTGGGTTATAAACTTTTTATTTGAATACATTTTTTAACTGCCATTATAAATTACGTTATTTTTCATAATTTATTAGGTAAATGATTTTAAGTTTATTGTTTTTCTACTAGCTTTTATTAAAATGTTTTTTTATTTCTAGCACAAAAAAATAAAAAAGCAATTTACAGTAAAACGAGTGATTTTAAAATTCAACCACCGATTTTAATACAGGTTGTTTCAAAATGAATATCGGGGTTTTAAGGCTTTGTAGTATTTATTATATTAAACTTACGATTATAAATAACTAGGTAGCTAACCCGGCAATGCTTCGCTATTGCATAATTATTTTGGTGAAATAAATGCGACAAATGATCATAATTTAGTAACTTTGACCCCCCCCCCCTAAGATTTCGAATTGTTTTAAACCCTTTCTTAGTGAGCATCTATGGCCCTAGAGGAAGCTACATATCAAATTTCGTTCTAATCCGTTCAGTAGTTTTTGAGAAATCTTGATTTAGTAAATTTGACCCCCCAAACCCTCCTAAAATTTAGAATTTTTTGAAAACCTTTCTTAGTTAGCACCTATGGCCCTAGAAGAAGCTACATACCAAATTTCGTTCCAATCCGTTCAGTAGTTTTGGAGAAATCTAGATTTTTAGTTACTTTGATCCCCCCAAACCCCTCCTAAAATTGAAACCCTTTCTTAGCGAGCGCCTATGGCCCTAAAGGAAGCTACATACCAAATTTCATTCCAATCCGTTCGGTAGTTTTGAAGATATCGTGATTTAATAACTTTGATTTCCCCAAACCCCCCCTAAAATTTTGAATTTTTTCAAACCCTTTCTTAGTAAGCACCTATGGCCCTAGAGGAAGCTACATACCAAATTTCATTTCAATCCGTTTGGTAGTTTTGAAGAAATCGTTTTTTAATAACTTTGATCCCCTCCCCAAAGCCCACCCAAAATTTGAAATTTTTTCAAACCCTTTCTTAGTGAGCACCTATGGCCCTTTCTTAGTAAGCACCTATGGCCCTAGAGGAAGCTAGATACCAAATTTCATTTCAATCCGTTTGGTAGTTTTTGAGAAATCGTGATGAGTGAGTCAGTGAGTGAGTGGTATTTCGCTTTTATATAAAAGCCAAAACCCACTGACTCACTCATCACGATTTCTCAAAAACTACCGAACGGATTGGAATGAAATTTGGTATGTAGCTTCCTCTAGGGCCATAGGTGCTCACTAAGAAAGGGTTTGAAAAAATTCGAAATTTTAGGAGGGTTTGGGGGGTCAAATTTATTAAAAAATGACTATTTCAAAACTACCGAATGGATTGGAATGAAATTTGGTATGTAGCTTCGTCTAGGGCCATAGGTGCTCACTAAGAAAG
>JAGFPH010000736.1:134267-174224 GCA_018207615.1 Philaenus spumarius
GCTTCCTCTTGGGCCATAAGTGTTCACTAAAAAAGGGTTTTAAAAAAATGGAAATATTAGGGGGTTTAGGAGGTAAAAATTACTAAATCACGATTTCTCCAAAATTACCAAACAGATTGGAATGAAATTTGGTATGTAGCTTCCTCTAGCGCCATAGGTGCTCACTAACTAAGAAAGGGTTTGAAAAATTTCAAAATTTTAGGAGGGGTTTGGGGGGATTAAAGTTACTAAAATCATAATTTCAGATCTTTTATTATTATGACAATAGTGCTTTTATTATTTGAGATCTATATATATAAAAGCCAAATACCACTCACTGACTGAACACTTAAAAATAATACAATTACGTTAAAAAGACTGAAAATACCAACCACCACGGGCAACGCCTTACGGGTCAGCTAGTATATATACAGATACATCAAATGAAAGAGGAACTCAAACAGTTTTTCCTACAACCCTCAAAGGTAAAAATCGCATGGTGTCACATCGGGAGAATGTGGAGGCCATACGAAACAAGCTCTGACATCCGGCCCCTTGCGGCCAATCCGGTGGTAGGCTACAACGTTGTTTAACCAATCTCGTACTGAGCAATACCAGTGAGGCGTCGCACCATCTTGCTGTCAAATAAAGTTCTGTGGTTCGACTTCTTCCAATTGAGGAAAGAGCAGTAGTTGTAGCGCATCAAGATAAGACGAACCAGTTACAGTTGCTTTTACCCTAGCCCTGTTTGACTGCTCAATTGAATCATATGTAATCATCGTTTTAAAATTTTAGTTTTCTGTAAAGCTATTGCCGCGCGTAAAAACACACAACGAAATTATTTAACTTTGTCACTTCTCTAAAGCTCAATATCGCTCGACAGAAATATTTTGTCAATAATACAAAGATACCTTTGGATTCATCAAGATTTGAGTTTTCTAAAACTGCCTTCAAATCAAACGTCACTCTTATAGTTTTGAAAATATAAATGTTTCTCTAAACCTTTGCAATTGGACAGTTTTCAACCAATAAAACAGCACATTTTTCATTCGAGATATCTCTTACAATTCAAAATATTTGTACAGACTTGGTTGTATCTATTTTTAGACCAAAGTTCAATCTTTCGGTTGGTGTAAAGCAAACCATTTATTTAATCTAACGGTTTTGTTCGTACAGTGCTGAGAATAACTGACAAATGGGACATTCAAAACTTGACTTTTTCATGCTCTTAAAGTTTCCGTTCCAAACGTTTTTCACACGGAACCTCGTATACGATTTACGTGCGAGAGTTTTTCTATTTGATCTCATTTTGCGATTCAAATCAAGCTAATTCAAATACTTTTATGAATCAATTTACAAGTATACAGTTCAGTTCCTTGAATTATTCTCTACACTTTGTTATAATATTTCATTTTTTTGCAATGCATATATTCCTAAATTACTTTTCAAACTAGGCCTATTTTTGTTACCAGTCTTGTTGTAGTAGGAACATAAAAACTGGTGTTTTCAAAATAAGAAATTTTAAATTGATAAATATTTGTATACAGTTCTATTTAGAACTAAATTACAAAACTTATTTTCATTTTGAAAAAAATTACAAAAAATATTTCCTACATTTTATGTAGGCCTAAAGTTGAACTTTTTCCTTTCGTTACCGAACATTTTTTCTTTCTTGAACTAATAACTTTGTACATTTTACATCAATCATTTTTTTACTGGCATATATAAATTCTTTGAACCTTTCCCTACGAAAAAGCTATAGAACACTTTTGGATTGGGGTATAGTTACTATATTTGGCAAATTTTTGATGAAAAGCTTGCAAAACGCACCAAAATGGCTTGGCATCGGAAAAACGTTAACATGAACAGTTCTAGGGTTAGGCAAAAAAAAGAAAGGCTCATAAACTTTCCGCTTTCTGCTGGGATATGACGCAAAAACATTCAATTTAGGGGAGTCTCGTCGAGATTTGCTGACCCACTGATGAGCACATTATGAGTGTTCACATGTCCACTCAGGGGAAATATCGATTTACCACTGAAGACAACATGATCCAGAAAATCTTCATCTCCATGCAGCAACATATCATTTGCAAAGTTGGCACGTAAACAGTAGTCTGTAGAGCTTGTAACAACTGCAAACGATAAGGACGTAGTTGTAAGCGTCTCCCTAAAACTCTCCACACAGACGTCCCTGGAATTGCTAACTCTCGACTAGCCTTCCGAACTGATTCGTGAAAGACTCTCTCACTCAATCTTCAGTCACTCTTGGTTGTCCCGTACTCTTCCCTACGCAAAGACAGGCGATGTCTTCAAACTGATGATACCATCTACGGTTGTTATTATCATGTGGAGGATTACAATTTAACTTAATACGGAACGCACGTTGCACTGTAACTACAGATTCAGTCGTAGCAAACTGTAATACAAAAAGCTTTCTGTTCACTAGCCACCATCTTTGCTACTAGCGCTTTCTAATGGAAGGCAGACGAAACAGTACATGCTCACAGGTGTACCAACAAAACTGTTTGACTTGTTCTTTCGTTTGATGTATTATTTTTAATTGTAAGTTAAATGTAATAAATACCACAAAGCCTTAAATCCCCAATATTTATTTTGAAAATTATTTTGTACATAAAATTCAGTGGTCCATACACTATTCCATAACTTACAAAGTTGTATTTCCCACAGTTTTCTCTAAAGGGTGATAAAATAAAATGTGTATATACATATTGTTCGTAAGTAGGGAAAATAAAAATAAAACACGAAATGCATCCATTACAAAGTTTTGCATTTTGGTATTTAATGTTATGGTACATATACACTCCACTGGAGCTGCTACAATTCCCCCCTCCGCATAAAAGTTAACTTATTCTATTAATAATTTTTTAAACAGGTAATCGTCATAAAACTTCTGAAACTTGTACAAGACTTGGAAAAACTAAAGTTCGAGTATTACTTCTTGCAGTACTTAAACTAATTTAGTAAGAAGCAATACTGTTACTTAAGTAATACTTTCAACGGCCGACAAACTACTCACCAAGAATAGCGAACTCATTGTTGAGGTTACGAACGACCGAACTTGTTGGCTGAATTACGGGCAGGGAAGTGTTGTGTTTCTGTAAGTATCCGGTGATCTCTTTAAGGCTCTCCAGAACCAATGTCCGTATCCATACACACAAATTTGTAGCTACAATATGCATCAAGCCAAATCTAGCTACAACTTTGAAACGGTGGATATTCAGCTGCAACAGCAAATCAATCAAACGTTATTATTTTAAAATAACTGTGATCGGGTTGGATTCAAATAGGATGTAACTGGAAATATTTTTTTTAATATTCGGATGATTGTATATTTAAGGAATCAATTTACTAACGAAACTCTATATTCACAATTTAGCTCAAACTGAAACTAGTGTGCCATATTTATGCTTGTAGTCTTACTAGCTTATTAACACTTTCAGTGCGACGGCATATTAGGGTCGTCTTGCAAATGACTAGCAAAATGGCGGGTCTTCTTATGAATGACTAGCAATCGCCCAATTTAAGCAATCGTAAGTTGGTTTGTAGGCTCTATTTTAATAGGCTACTGGATCTGGACTTGTAGAAGGATTCCTACCAACTACTCAGGTAAAACCAATTGGTCTAGTCAATGACTTAACTCCTTCTTTTCCAAAGTAAAGTGAATGAGACAGATGTGGTTAAAACCGCGCCCTGTCATAGAGAAGAACACGTTTTGCGGGTTTAACCGCACTCAGTCACAGGGAAGGACAGATACGTTGTGAATATATATACAGTAGAACCTCTCTTAACCGGTCTCGGATCAACCGGTCCTCGGATTAACCGACCTATCCCATGGAACAACAGATTTTTTTTTTTCTTACAGATTATATTACTGTAACTGGCCGAAGTCTCAAACACTGATTGTTTGACAGACATTGGAAAATAAAGCGGGGTGGCGCAACGTCAGGTGTGCAATGTGTTAGTGTTGTGGCAGACAGAACAGGGGAGGGGGAGCGTGAGTTTGATTCCCCTCTTGCTTCCGCGGTAACTGTATTTCTTTCTTAGAATCAATTGACAAAGCGGTGTCCTTTGTTTCTTTTTCTTCGTCTGTTGCTTTGTCGGAACCTTTACTGAATTTCGTGGGAGCAAAATGTGTAATATTTGTAACATATTGCGTAATATGTTGAGCAGCAAAAAGATTCAACAGCATTAGACGTGAATACCATACAAAAATGAGCTTTAAAAAAAATCTTAGAATGTTAAAGAACAGAAAAAAATAACTGATTTTTGTATACAGTATATGTAAATTCAGTTTTCAAAATTTTTGTATGTTTAAAATGTTAAATTTGTTGGTGTTTGTTTATGTATGTACATACAATAAAATGGGTTGCAATAACGTCCTATTTGAAATATGCAGGTTATTTTATAACAGAAATCCATTTTTTATGGGAACGTCGGATCTACCATCCAGGGCCTCGGTCCCGACCAGACCGGTTAAGAGGGTTTGTACTGTAATAACTTTTTGGCGATATTGTCAAATTCTAACTTTCTACCTTCTTTTACATGTTTTGACTTCTTTATTCAATCATTATCAAATGTATCGCATTAAATACACTACACAATATACACTTATACAGTAGAGCGTCGATAATCCGAACGTCAATAATCCGAAACGTCAAAAATCCGAACGCGTTCTGAGGCAGCCCCTGCAAACATATCGTTTTCGTTTTAAGTAATTCCAATTATTGCGTCGTTAATAATTTCACAAAAATCTTCAACGCAGTTTGAGATTATTATCTGCTTTTTAAAAACTTCTTAATACCTGCTCTCACACGCCCTCACAGCAGACTTGCTGTCAGTATTTTCACTGTCACGCTAATAAGCTGCTTTACCGCTAACAGTAAACATACAGAAAGTTCATTTATTTCTCGTTGTGTAATCATTGTAACAGTGTGTCGTACATACAGTAGTGTACTGTACAGTATTTTTTTTATTTTTCATTTGTGTTAACTATAAGGTACAAGTAAACTTTTAATTATGTACTGTACTGTAATTGAGAGTTATAAGTGTAATCATGTTGGCCCTACTGTGAACGTGCAGGTTCTTCTAAATCATAATATTATGTAAGTAGTCTTGCATACTGTATTGTGATTACATTACTGCTTGTACTGTTTAAAAACTTTAATCGATTAAAGGGCATAAATAGCATTTTCTTGGTTGTTTTCAAAAATCCGAACAAATTGATAATCCGAATCCCCCTCGGTCCCAATTAGTTCGGATTTTCGACGCTCTACTATACATAATATGATGGGCTCCTAGCTGTAGGTACAGCTGTTTGTTCCCGGGCTTTGGTGTACGTCCCTTATGGATGTATCTTTTGGCTCAGCAAAAGGCAGGCAGTGTAACCAATATAAAAGCCGTGTACAAATCCTCAGCTAGTCCGACCAATCCTAAACTCAAAAATAACGACCGAAGGCAAGAAGCCTGGCCTCGCCTAGACCAAGGGTGCTCCCAGACTGCAGACTCTAAGAGCCAAACTAGCTTCCCTATTATTTCAACATATTATTTATAAGCTAGCCATATAGAACGTTCACTCTCAGTTAAATAAGTCTCTTTAAGTTAACAAAACTTTGTATACATCTTGTATGCATAACAGGACACTATCTGACCCTTTATAATTTTGGGGGGGGGCTTAGGGAAACAAGGGGGGGGTAGAAATTTCAACATAAAGGTAGGTGATGTAATACACTATTGAAAAGCTTATTGAAAGAGAAACACAATGGCACAAACTACAGTTTAATATCTTACTTCCTTTCAAAGTAATGGGCAATCAAAGTTCTGGAAAATAACAAACAACATACTTATTCCTAATATCAAGAAATTAATAACCTGCTTTGATGCTATGATAACAATATCATTTTTCAGAAATTTGAATGTCCATTACTTTGAAACGAAGCAAGATAATAAGCTCTAACTTGTGCCATTCTGTTTCTCTTTTAACAAGCTTTTCAATGGTGTATTACATGACCTACCTTATATTTGAAATTTTTAATTCCCCCCCCCCACACGGCTCAAACCCCCCAAAATCATAAAGGTTCAGATATGTCAAAAAATGTGTCCTATTATGCAACACAAGATATATACAAAGTTTTGTTAATTTATTTTCAATAACATAAATAATAAAGGGGGTTAAAGGGACTTTATGAACACCCTGTATAAATGGGCAAAATGCTTGGTGACCGTTCTCAACGAAAAGTGATTGTCTACTGTTTAAGTTATCTGGTCATCGGCTAATGGTCTCCGGTATTGGGGAATGGATTTCGGTTAGAGAACTGTCACCAACCTCGAGTGTTGCTCTTGTATTTATTTATTATTTTTAAATGTGTTCGAGTTTGCCTGCGTCTAAGATTTTATTATGCAACATATTTAATGAGTAACTTAGAGCACGTGTCTAATTCACACTTCTCCAGTTTATCTTAAGTCTATATTATCAGTCAGATTTTTTATTTCAGTTGATTTAAATCTTTATCGTGCTGAATTCAAGATACGAAGTATGATAATTATGAAGTACTTTGTTTTTACTCAGAAGCTGTCCAGGAAAGCTAATGAAATTGTATGCTTCTAAATACATAAATAATATTTTAAAATGAATATTACTAACTCAATAATCTAGATTTACTTTTACAAATAAATACATACCCTGGAGTTCATAAAGATGAAATACATTTGCATAAAGGTAAACATCATTTGAAGAAGTGGGTTTACTCCTCGTAAAACTTGGTAGCATGGCGATGAGAATGGAATTTCAAAGAAAGCACCAAACTCCAAGCCGTTGTAGATCATTGTAGCCAGTCCAAAGGCTAAACAATACAAACCATAAGTTTTCCCCAACTCCAGATCGAACAAATAACACTAATCTTGTGTGGGAAAATTACACCATAGCGTCGTCTATGGTAAACTAAACTAAACCGCCTACCATAGACGACACGATGGTGTTCACCAACTAACTAAAGCTGTATAGCGCTTTAAATTATGTGTTGTGTGTTTGTGTTTTTTATGAATATATGATGACCTAAATAATATACAGGGTGTCCCCGAACTCTCTAGTCCCATTTTGTAGATTTGTTCCTGGGATCAAGACAAACAGATTTCTCATTTCTGCAGTGCTTACTTTTTCATCTGTCTGTATGTGTTTTTTACAAAATAATTCATATAGAGAACGGTTTGATTGATTAAATTCAAAGTAGAAATGAAGTTACACTTAACAGTAATATATTTTAAGCGATTATATCCAATTATATGTTTAAAAATGGCGACTGTTTACAAATTTCAAACCTAAATTACCCGAAAACCGTACATTTTAACAAAAAATGTCATGACACCTTTCTTAGAGCATTTTTAATTCCATATCGGTTGGTGTAACTATCAAAACAATCGGATAAGGGATAATAGCTAAGTTAAAGATAATAACAGCAAATGTACGTACAATATTGCTGTGTTTACTGTGTTGGTATAGGACGTCGGGTTGAATAAACCAATTATTACACATAACTTAACTATTATCCTTAATCCGATTGTTTTGACAGTTACACCATCCGATACAGAATAAAAAGGGCTACAAAAAAGATGTCTTGACATTTTTGAAGTGTAAATTTCTATAGGCGCACCTCGACGCTATGTTTGCTGGCAGTGAATCGAATTTTCTCATGTATTTTATGAAACGCTCTAATAGAATTTTACCGTCATGCATTTTATGAAAGGCTCTATTCTGTCAGCTTGAAAAAGTTTTGTTTTGCCGAGAGTCCATCACCATATACTAGCACCTTAGCCAGTTAGGCCACGAAAGTATTGCTAGTTTAGTATATTTAAGTTGGGTATATAAGTGTAACAGGTTGTCCTACGTCATAGGCTTAACCCATTAATGTTAACACAATGTATAGTTTTAATGGTAATACCTCTGAAATGGACATTGTGCTTCCTCATTTCATAAGTTATATTAAAAAGTTTACACTTCTCCCGTGTGGTCTTAAAGCACACAATTTAAAATTCATTAAAATGTATGGTTTTTGGGTAATTCAGATTTGAAATTTTCAAACCGTCGCCATTTTGAAACACACGATTGGATACAATCGCTTATTTCCATTGAAGTAGATCATTGTTAGGTATAACTTCATGTCGAGTTTGAACTCCATCGGTCAAAGTGTTCTCTAGATATCAATTATTTTGTAAAAAACACACGCAGACAGACGAAAAAGTAAGCACCGTAGACCCATGTTTATATTGTAATATATGTTTGTCTGCAGGAACAAATTCACAAAAGGGGACCAGAGAGTTCGGGGACACCCTGTTTACTTGAAAATGAGATTACGATCTCGACACGCATCGTAAATAGGACAGCATAACAAAGTCACACGACGGACTAAATAGCAGGTAAAATACTTATGGTAATTTCTTGTACTTATTTCGTTTTATTAAGTGACTTTAATACCAAAAATCATGAAACTTTTTTAAGAAAATTGGATTTTATTGCCCATATCAGTTAAGAAGAAAGTCCCCATTTAAACTTTCCTGTATAACCAATAATTACAGAGGTATCAATGGTAGCATACTTAAAAAGATCCCTGGTATACATTGTGTACATTGCACATAATTAACACAAAATTTTAACCCAACACTTTGTTCTAAATGCTTTCTACCGAACAAAACAATCTGAACAGAAATTTAAAAAACTGTGAAACATGTGTGAAAATGCAGACTTACCAATAGCACCAACTCTAAGAAAAAAGCTTCCGTGGCTGTGAGTATTTTGTGAAGTTTTGCGTTTACGACCTGACGGTCTCTCTGTCAAAGGACCGGATTCTAAGTCGGGATCTTGAGCAGAACCTGTAAGCTTTTCTTGAGTGGGACTGTCGGGTCCTGATTTTCCTTTACGCAGCGTACCCATCACTCCTTGCTGTTGCAACAAGAAATTATATTAAAAAAAAAGACAAACCATTTCTAAAAGTTTTATTGTAAAACCTACTTTAAAATAATTTATTGGCAGTGAGAATCAGTACATCTTACTTACCTGACAAAAAAATCTACTTCAATATTACTACACCAATATTTGTAAATACGTGAAAATATTTAATACTATTCAACTAACACTGTTTAAGCCTCCATCTGCCAAACTGATTTCCTTCAACTGCCAGGCGTTTTCAAGGGTTTGCAAGCCTGTAATCTGAGGTTTTGCATTTTTTTAATTCTATAAAAATGTTTCCTTATTTAAATCACTAATGCATTTATACCAGGACTATTCAGAAAGTAAGGAATGTATCCGTCTGATGCCGCCAGGCGCGCGCCGATCGCGTATATTTTGGTATATACGTGCTCGGCTCCTCAGTCAATAACACGTGAACATCTCCGCACTGCCCATTTTTTTTTATATTCAAATTTGAAATGTGCGCTGCAATTGAAAATCCTGCGAGTTGAGAGGTGCGGTCTGTTATGGTTTTTGTTGCAAAAAATCTAAAACCGATAGAAGTTTATTATCAACTGTGTGAAGTGTATGGAGACGAAACGGTGCATTCAGTTTAAAAATGGCCGAACCAACGTTCATGATGACGAGAAGAGAGGATGCCCATTGTGACTGACGATCTGGTCGCTAAAGTTGATGAAAAGATTTGTGGAAACCTCCGTTTCACAATAACAGAGCTTTCGCTTTGTTTTCCACAAGTTTCACGGACTTTTTTGTTTGTAATTGTCACTCAAAAGCTAGGCTGCCAAAAATGTTGTGCAAGACAACCACATAAAAAGTGGTGGGTGCCAAAAGTGCTTACATACCACCATAAAGTTCAGCGAATGGGGGCAGCTTTAACATTTCTGGATGCCTACCACACACATGGTGATTCATTACTGGATCGAATCGTAACTGATGACGAGACTCGGGTGAAACACGTCAATTACGAGACAAAATTATAGTCCATGGAGTGGGGAAACACAAGATCCTCAAAAACCCAAGAAAATGTTTGCAAACCTTGTCGGCAAGAAAGATTATGGCGACTGTGTTTTGGGATAGGCAAGGTGTGCTGCTTACTGATTTTCTCGAATGTGGTGCAACAATAAACTCTGAGCGGTACTGTCAAACTTTGCGCAACTTTAGGAGGCCAGTTCAAAACAAGCAACGAGGAAAGTTGTCGTCCAAAATTTTGTTTTTGCATGACAATGCCCGACCTCACACGGCAAACCGCACTCAAGAACTTCTTAATTCATTCAAATAGGAGGTATTCCCTCATCCGCCCTACAGTCCCGATCTAGCACCAAGCGATTTTTACTTGTTTCCAAGAATGAAGACCTGGCTAGCGACAGAGCGCTTTGACGACGACGAGGAAATCTGGGTTGAGATCGCAGACAGCAGATTTCTATGACGAAGGAATTTCAAAGCTTGCCCCAAATTTGTTTGGTGACCATGTGGAAAAGTAGTATTTTAGTCGCTATTTCTGATGTATATAATAAAATTTTTTTCTTGTACTTAGTCTTTTTTTAATTCCAAAACATTCCTTACTTTCTGAATAGCCTCTATGTATGTATTTTTTTCTATAAATAAATAAATAATAATATAATAAAATGAAACTTACAAACTCGTTGACTTGAAGTATACATGATGGAGTATAAAAAAAAGTTTACACAAAACAAATTGCTTGTATTTGGCTCCAGAAACTTTATGATTATATAGCCAAAGCTTTATATTGCAAATATAAAATTTTTTTTAAAATTTTGTTCTAAACAACAACACAGACCTATATAAAACTTATATCTTAAAATAAACAGAAAAACTATTATAACTAAAAAATGTCATATATACAAATTTTGTTGGCACATCGTCACGTTCATCTTCGCCATAACAGATATCCCACTGCTTTGGCAGCTTCTAAATGTTTGTAAGTGTGCCAACCCATTTAGTCACAAAAAGGATCGAGCATGTGCGATTACGTTAAAACTAAGCGCTGTTATAATGCATCATGAATTTGGCAGTCGACCGATACGTACAGTCATCGCGGCCGCGACACGTGGCAACTGGAGGGTTAAATACAAATCTATTATGTATCAAGTGCCTTTTAAATAATTATTTAATGTCACACTTTTACAATAATGTTACTTTAAAATTCCCCACGTCATAGAAAAGATTAGGAAATTAAATTAATTAGAAATGTTATAGAAAAAGAGATCATTTTGTGAAGACTCCAACCTTGCACTAAATGATAAGGTAGAATTTATGTGAAAGTCGCCTCTACTGAAACAATGTCTGCTCTGATGAACACAGTTCTCACAAGAAATGACAAAGTAAACAGTTTTAGTACATTATTGTAAGAAATTAAACTAGATTGCTTCTGTGTTGTCCGGTAGAAATACACTGGCAATAAAATTAATAATTCGACCACGCAGCTGAACCGGTGACGTGAGTTGTGGAAATTTCCAAAATTAAGTTTATAGGCCTATGTTTCAGGGTTTCAACCAACAACTTGGGAAATATTTCTACTCACGACAGTGCTGAATAGCTGCAAAATGCTTCGCACACCATTCTGCATATTGGGAGTATCTTCACCACACAAGGCATTGCGTGCTTCGCACGCCAACCCCCGTATTGAGAGCATCTTCAATACACAATGCATTGCATGCTTCTCACGCCAACCCCCGTATTGGGAGTATCTTCAACACACAAAGCATTGAATGCTTCGCACGCTAACCCCCGTATTGGGAGTATCTTCAATACACAATGCATTGTGTGCTTCGCACGCCAACCCCAAGGTAAAATCTACCACATGGCTTTGAACCGGGTACTTTTATGGTATTTTACGTTTTTTCGATTTTGGAGGAACCAAGCGAGCTATAAGGTCACGTAAAAAATAAAATGTGCAGAATAACATATATATTTGTAGAAAAAACTCTAAAAAAATTCATTCTCGTACGAAAAATCCAAAAAAATAGTTACTTCCGGTCAAAAATACGGTTGAATTTTTTTGGCTAACGAGCGACATAGGCAACCAACATGTGTACCAAATTTGAACCGAATCGAAATTAAATCGTGGCTGCTAGAGTGTGAAAACATTTATGTATATACATATAATTTAATGACACCCCAAAACGTGATCTGGGGACCATGGATGGTGCTCATTTGCTACTCCCGACCTTGGGTCTTACCATAAGGGCCACTGAAATAGCTCATTTTTCCTAAGGAAATTCGCTAATAATTCAACAAATTGAGGATATACAGACAAATTAGTATTTCTACATTCAAAATATTTTTTAAAAGTAATAAATTAATATTGGCTAAAAAAAAACTTGACATATTAAAAATCACAAAAACTAAGATACAAATAAAGTACAAATATGCCTATAAAAACAAAACAAAATACCAGTAATAGATACAGTAAGAAGAAAGTTGTCAACAACCGTGAGAAGCCAACATTAGTCACACACACTTATACCCCAACAGTTGTTATGTTAATTCCAAAATGCAAAAAGATGTGGCATCAGCTATAAGCTTGTTAGTGGGTTTTCCTAAACAATTCTCTTAGTGGCAGCAAATGATCTGTAAGACCGTTATTTTGTTGAAAAAAAAAAACAAAAGCACAAGGAGAAAATAAATAAATTTCCATTAATTCATTGAGAATAACAAATTATAAACAGTGAATAATTATTGTCATACAGGGCCTAAAAAAAAATATATTCTAGATTTATTTAGCAATAATAACATACACTAATTATCACACACGTACGTTAATAATCAAACACGTTTCAACGACAAAGTCGTCATGAGCTACAGCTAAAAACTTATAACAATCGTAAGTTATAACTTTAGTATCACTGAAGATGACAACTGTGTCGTTGAAATGCGTCTGATTATTAAACGTATGTGTGTGAGAATTAGTGTATTGTTATTACTTTAAAATAATTCCACGTCAAGTTCAAAGTTTATTAATATTCCAGATGTCGGTTAATTATTTTCACCAGAATTTCTAAATTGTTCAGTCTTTTCCAAAAGTAATTATAAAAATTAAAATATTTACAAAGGCAGAGAACTTTGTAACTTTGGCATATTGAGAGAGAAGTAGTTTTAAATAAACTTCAAACGTAAACACAGGTAGAGTGTTAAAACATAAAAAAGTAAACATTTTGAAAATCTTACCTCTCAAAAAGGCGCCACTAAAGGAACAAAATGTGGTTCTACTAGTTTTATACGCAATCACTGAAGGTTCTACTCCAAAAGATTTTCAACAGAAAAAAATTGGCTATACTTTAAAAATTTCAAAAAGCGATGTAGATGTAAAATTTTTTCAGCTAGACGTTTTTGGTATTTAACTTTTTTCATATCTTTATCCATTCGAAAATTTCAAGACTTTATCCATGCAACTGATTTTTATAATTTGTAAGACCGGTATTTTGTTAAAAAATAGAAGCACTAGGCAAAAATAAATAAATTTACATTAATTATTAAATTCTTTGAGAATAACGAATTATAAACAGAAAAATAATAATAATTGTCTTAAAGGACTAAAACAAACAATATTCTACAGGTTGGCTAATTTATTTGGGTTTTTACATGGTTTTTTTTTCCAGAATTTCTAAATTGTTTCGTCTTTTCCAAAAGTGTCCCAGATGGACATTGTTCGAAAGTGTATACCATTATCAATATCAGGAAAGTCCTGGAACCTTTCAGTAAAAAAAATACAAAAACCAATCTTTTGTACATTTAGGGTCACCATCTTGAAACTGGACCCAAGTAAGTCAAAACTTCAAAAGACCCTAAAACTTTTGAAACACCGACCTGCTTGCATTTGAAATATCTTCTTTCAAAGTGACCTCCCCTCTCTCCCACAAAATATGTCTCCTGACACACTGTTATGATAAAAAATATTTTTCTTAAATTAAGTGCAAACAGTGACCGAGTCTCTACAAGAATTACTTGATATACGAACAGCACAAGAGGTCTTCGACACCCTGTATTTTTGTTTAAGATACAGACTTAATCAAGATTGGCACAAGTACAGGTAGTTTCAAAAAGTACTTTACAATTTTGAAAAATCATATTAATTTATTCAGAGAACTACAGAGGTGATTGTAGTGTCAATTTGTAGGTAAACACATCAATTTTTGACTCACGTAGTTCGCTAGTGCCGAGCAGCAGTTCCGTCAAAGATGGCTGCCTTCACTGGACCTGAGCATGCTTGCTGTGTGTTTTGGTTCGAAGAATCAAAGTCGGCGACAACAGTATGAGTGGCATAAATGTTTTGTGGAAACAGGGTGTTTGGTAAGACATAAGAAATCACCAGGTCGTCCTCCAAGCACATCTGACGTAGTAATTGAGCAAGTGAGACAAAGTTTCGTCAACAGCCCTACCAAATCGACCCGGCGTGCATCTTGTGAGCTGCAAGTCCCACACACGACTGTTTGGCGAGTGTTGAAAAAACGTTTGCATTTAAAACCGTACAAATTTACGATTTTAGGAGCAATAAAAGACACTGATAAGACTGCCCAAAAGAACTTCTGTGTAGATATGTTAAATTGAGTGGATGAGGACATTGGTTGGACAACATAATCTTTTCTGACGACCTTAAGTGGCAAGGTCCTTTCGACTTTTTACTTAAGTGGCAAGGTTTAACACACATAACTGTAGGATTTGGAGCAGTGAAAATCCCCATCAAACATTGCAACATATTCGTGATAGTCCTAAACTTAACGTTTTTTGTGCATTGAGCAAGAACAAAATTTATGACACCTTTTTTTCCAAGAGAGAACCACCAAAGGGATAGTGTACCTGGACATGTTAAAACAATTTTTGATATCACAGATCAATGAGGATGACGAAGAACGCAATGCAAGATGGCGCACCACCTCACTACCTGACTGATGTCCGAGATTTTCTGAATGACTGCTTTTCAGGTGAATGGATTGGGTGTGATGAGCCAATTGCATGGCCCCCACGTTCCCCAGACGTGACACCGCTAGATTTTTCTTATGGGGATTCATCAAGGATATCGTCTATGTACCACCTTTGCCGGCTTCTCTACCTGAGCTTGGATCGAGAATTTATGCCGCCGCTGAGCAAGTTACTCCTGCAATGCTACAGCGAGTTTTGGAGGAAATTGACCACCGTTGGAATGTGTGCAGGATCACCAACGAAAGTCACACAGGGCATCTTTAGTTTGAGGTAAAAAAACTTGATGTGTTTCCCCACAAATTGACACTAAAATAACCTCTGTAGGTTCTCTGAATAAATTAATGATTTTTCAAATTTGTAAAGTACTTTTTGAAACACAATGTACTTGCAGAAAGGCTGAGTTACATAACCTGAGCTAACGTTATTTAAAAACAATGACTCACGTTTGACTCAGTAGCTAACACTTAAATTCATCATATACCTGCAATAATTAACACCTTATCTGAACAACCTCAACTACTGTACAGACATGTTAAATCGTGATTTTTTAAACATTTATCTGCATGACTAAGTGAAAGTGTTTTGGTCAACTTTTATATGTGAACTGAAAAGACCTCCACTTCTCCCTCAGCATAGAAAGCCCTAACAATTGAAATTGCTGTTTTCCCTTCTCTCTCTCTTTAAAAATAACAGTACGTGAAAGTAAAACAGCATTGAAGGTAACGAGCCTTAGGTGAAATTATCAAAACGATCCATGCACTCACACAAAAACTAAACTTTGTTACATTTAGCCCACAAACAGTCTAATATTAAATGAAGGAACAGTTTTAATAAATTGTTAATTAAGATTGTTTCAAGAAACCTTATTTAAGACATGATTATTACATGATTAAATTGAATTGTTTAATAAATAAAAATAGTTGATCCTTTGTAGAAGTATATTTAAAACCAATGACAATTTTTTAAGATTGACTTTAAATAATGGTAGCGTTATTAAAGCTTAGGGTTCCTCTAAACATGGTACCGTACCTTAAAAGAGCGGTCAGAAAAACGTTCTACACAAACAGAGGGTCATGGGTTCCTAGAAAGTATTGGCCATACTGTTATTGAAAATAGTGGCAACACCACACTGAAAATAGTGGTAACATCGCCATGGGAAATAGTGGCAACACCACCATGGAAAATAGTGGCAACACCGACACTGAAAATAACACCACTACGGAAAATAGTGGCAACATCGACACTGAAAATAGTGGCAACACCGCTATGGAAAATAGTGGCAACACCGACACTGAAAATAACACCGCTACGGAAAATAGTGGCAACACCGACACTGAAAATAGTGGCAACACCGCCATGGAAAATAGTGGCAACACCGACACTGAAAATAGTGGCAACACCGACACGGAAAATAGTGGCAACACCAACACTTAAAAGTGGCAACACCACCATGGAAAATAGTGGCAACACCGACATGGAAAATAGTGGCAACACCGACACTGTAAATAGTGGCTACACCCCCATGGAATATAGTGGCAACACCGTCACCGTCACTGGAAATAGTGGCAACACCGCCATTGAAAATAGTGGCAACACCATTTAAACAACGGCGGTGTGTACAGTGATAAAAGTTGCATCAATGTTTTTTTTACTGTACAGTGGCAAGAACCGTTCAATTTTTACAATTTTCAATGACTCAAAATATAAAATGCTGGTGTAGTGAAGATGATTCTAAGTTCTTAAAAATTGTGAACTACATCTAGACTCCGTACAACTAATACTCTAATATTTTTTGTTTTGACAGTATATTCAAACAAATATTATTTACTTTTAAATTTTAATATTTATTTACAGAAATTTTATTTCTTAAGAGTTTTACCATAGTAAATCTTTTATAAAATGGTTACATCGTACAAAAATAGATAATGTTCTATTTCAATATTAATTTCAAAAACTATCTGTCTCTTAACAGTACCTTGAAATCATTGAAATAATACGTTGAATATATTGAATTCCCGTGCAATATGCATGGGTGATATATATATTCCGCCAATAGAAAATGTAAAATATTATTAACCACATGATGAGATTATCCCTTAAACTTTGCTTTTCGTTCTTTAATATTGTAAAATTTGTTCAGGCAGTCAATACACATAATGGAGGCTCTAGCTTTACATGACTGTTGCCTGTCAAGAGGAAAATAGTTTCCTTCCAGCTCCGTGACATCATTCACTGTCATATTATCACCACTAGAAAGTACCACTATCCGAGGAAACCTAAGCTTAGCAGCATTATTCATCTTTGTACATTATTTAAAAACAAACAATTATTACTGAAAGAATCCCAAAAAGTGCAATTTTAAGCCAAAACTTCTCAACTTGTATATATACTGTTTACTTAATTACCAAAGTTTTTTTGTAAATTATGTTGTCATACTAATTATGATAATATTTAAAAGTACAAGAGCCTGTGAATAAATATGATTTGATAAATACAAACCCGAATCAATCAAAGGTGACATTAACAAAAAATGAAGTATCACAGTCTTGTGGTGGCATTTTTCTCGTTAGAATTGAACTAAAATGTACCTAATCGACTAATCTATGGCTGACTCAATGTTTAGAGCTCACATGGCATCACAGAATACCGTTCAGAAGGTTTAGCAGTGACAACTTATTTTAATTTGATTTCTCATAAAACAATGCCTTTGAAAATACCTGTAATAACCTCAAAAACACCAAGTTTTAACTAGTTTGAAATGCCCATTGGTATAAGTATGCTCAAGCCATAGTTAAATGAGCATTGGCGTTGTCAAAGAACTGTTCTTCCGAAACCTCTTCTGATAAAATGAGAATGGAATATCGGACAACTATTTGTAAAGAATCTCCTTATATATATATATTTTTAAGAGCTTTAGTACTCTATTAGTTCACAAGCAGCGCCACTGCCGCAGTACGCGTAGTTAGAATGCATTGAGAATACAAGTTTAAAATTAAATTAAAACATACAAATACCTTTTGTTCTGCTCGTAGTTCAGTAACCGTACTTAATTTTCGGTGACGATCTTTTCGCCTTTCCTATTCAGGTATCGTCAAACCAATTTTCTAATTGCATTTATTTAAATGTGCATCGATTTTTGAAATGATACACATTAATACAACACAACACAAAAACATACATTACAACACTTTAAACACAAACTAAATTGCTATGTGTTTAAATATAATTTATATGTATCATTCCAAAAATTGACAAGCGTTTAAATAAATGAAACTACAAAATCAGTTTGACAACGCCTGAATAAGAAAGGCGAAACGATCGTCACCGAAAATTAAGTACGGTTACTGGACTACGAGCAGAACAAAAGGTATTTATATTTATGTACAGATAGTCCATAAAGCCAAAAAAAAACTGTTATAAAATAAATCATAGTCATCTACAACCTCTGATTGCATTGCAAAATTTTGTTCAGAAACATTTCCAAATATTTACATGATTTAAACTCTTGCTCTATTTCAACCTATAACCAAATAATTTCGAACTGGATGATAGAGATTGTATCCTGCTATCAATTAGCTGTATACCGGAAGGTCTGGAAACAGCTTAATATTTCGTGATATGGTTGAGGAACCTACTCTGTGTAAAAATACTATTTTATTAAGATTTCAACAAAATTATCCGCCATTTTGAATGTAACTTAGTTTTTTTTTATAGGAAGGTGGTCATGTGATACACCATTTCGGTGTAGAATTTCAAGAGAAACCCAATGGTGAAATTTGCACATCCATATCTTTAACCAATTAAAAATGGCGGCCAAAAACCAACGAAATCGTGTTTTCCGATTTTTCCCCATTTTGCTGTACTACTTTTTTTTAATATTAATTATTATTCTTTTTGGATTCAGAATTAAATAAGCTTTCAAGCGATATGCCACACAACGATATTTGGTTGAACCACTCGAAATCAATTTTGAAAAAATCAAAATGGATGTAACTAAAAAATTTTAAATACTCCCAAATATCATTGTACTTACAGCATATCGTTTGTAAGCTTATTTAATTCTGAATCCAAAAAGAATAATATAAAAAAAATAGTATAGCAAAATGGGGCAAAATCGGAAAACACGATTTTTTTGGTTTTTGGCCTCCATTTTTAATCGGTTAAAGATATGGATGTGCAAATTTTACCGTTCGGTTTCTCTTGAAATTCTACATCGAAATGATGTATCACATGACCACCTTTCCATAAAAAAAAAAACAAAGTTAGTACACTCAAAATTTCAAATCCAAGATGGCGGATATTTTTTTTGAAATCTTAATAAAATAGTATTTTTACACAGAGTAGGTTCCTCAATCACATCTACCTTCAAATTTTCCTTATTTACGAAATATTAAGCCGTTTCCAGACATTCCGCACATCCGGTATAATGTTTTCCATTCGCACAGATTGGTAGTTGCTTGATTCGTGAAATTTCGGTGCTCTATTATTATTTTGAATGAATGGTGTTTTTAGTTTGTATTTTCTTTCTTTATTATGCAATATCGTAGATAATTGAATTTCTTTTGTGTTTTTAAAATGTAATAGGTGAAGTTAATGTGGTGAGTAAATACATTTTTGATTGGCAACATTACCTCTTCGTATATCCAACATGTCGATATTGACTCTTGCACGAAGATACCAAGTTTAATCTTACACTATCTATAAAATTATTCGTATTTAATATCACATGATCAAGAAAAATGCCACCCTATGAGTGCAGTACTTCACTTTCTGTTACTGTTCCTAATAAAACAATTGTTGATGAGGGTAATCACATGCATTTTTATACAAATTATATAAATGTTGAGATGTTTTATAGTATTTAAAAAACTTTAGTGTGTGAACTGCCAATATACAGCCTATATTAATTTGTTAACAATGGAACAATATGTTCATCATGTTTATTTATTTACGGATGATTTAATTAAAGTTATGTTAAGTGATTATACAGTGTTAATAGAGAGTCAAAGTTTTAAAAATTGTAACTTTAATGTAAATATTATCATATCCATTTGAAAACCAGTCTGCAAATTACCTAAGCATGCACAAACGACAAACCGTTCTCAAACAACACTCTTCTGAAGGTTAGTCATGAAATATTCTAAGCAAACATATTTGCAGACCCAAAAGTACCCTCGCAACTCACCACCAAATCAGACTTGCTTCCAGAGTTAGAGAGAGAGTTTGTGTCTTGGTCATCGTCACTTATAACTTTCGATCGCATCAAATCCTTCATTTTACGTGGATAGCCTTCGCTCTAACCAAAAAGTAAACAAAAACCTGGTGAAATTATAAGTAATGAGGTGTTACGGAAAATAAAAGAAAGAAATACCTGGCCTTGTGGTTTGATTTAAAATAATGAAAAATGCAGTGGATCTAATAAAAAACTATATTGTTTAAATAATAACTACTGATGTAGTGGTGTTAATTTCAAGAACTCGATGAAATTGTCATGTCACAGAAATACTCTACAAAAATGTAGTATCTGAAGCCAGAAGTCAAATAAAAACTTCTGACTAAAAAAAAAAACTTGTGAAATACAAATACAATTCACCCTTTCACCGTCTGAAGAAGCACATTTTTGTGTTCCAGCCTTACGCCTTACAATAATCATTTTCCAATAGGTTTTTTTACATCAAAAAATTAAAATTTTTGTTTAAGTTTTATTTTTAAATGAATAAGACATTAATCTTAGACAATGTCCGCATGATTAAAAAAAAGGTGTTGAAATGATTTATTAATCGTATATCAATATTTCAAGTTTTCCATTCGTAATTTTTCTCAAATGTGCACATAAATTTAAAACCATTTGTTGTTGTAAATGTGCCTTTTTAGGCCTACAATGTTTTAAAAGGAACAAATAAAATGTTTTGTCAATTACTATCAAAAAGTCTCTATAAAGCTGATTCTAAACAATCCTTCAAACATAGATTAATAAAACCATTGCCCAGAGCTTTGGTCCAAGTTATAGGTACATTTTGTAAAAATCTTGCCAATGATTTTCTACTCAAGAACAGTTTTCAGTCGGCCTGTGTGCTTAATTTCCCATTTTCAGAAAATTGGAGAGTAGCTGATGCCACCATCTTGGAAGAATGTTTTGCATGAAATTATTTTTAGGAAATTAATAGGTAAAACTAAGAAAATTAAAACATACACAAATTGGACAAAATAGTTTGTTTTTTGAACCCAAAAAAATAAACCAGTAAGAAATTAAATAAGAGTAAAATTATTTAAACAACAAAACTAAATTTTTAACACACAAATGATGGCAAATGTCCGAATAACTAATAATAAAATTGAACATCCATCATTAATAAATGATAACTTCAAACAGAAAAGAGAAAAAAAAACTAAACAAATTGAATTGTGTGATTTCAACATGATTTCATAAGAATTTTTTTTCAAGGCGAAAACCCTGAGCAATCGCCAAAAATTTTAATTGCAACAAATTTGGTTATTATCAGTTTCAATGTTTCGTCAACAGTTGTTGATCTGTTAATCGAAAAATGTGTTTACAAAAGTTTAATGCTCTATCATTTTAACCTTTTGATCCCTAGGCGGCGATATATCGATATATCGTCGCAGATGAATTACGCGAAAAACCCCAGGCTATGATATATCGTTCCCATAGTGTGTGCAAGAAACCCTATGCACTGATATATCGTCGCCACAGATTTATTGTTCTTAAACATGTATAAATAAATATTTGACAACTAACAGCGATTGTTTTATGCAGTATATATTATTTCGGTTGAATTATTAACAATTGTAAACATTTTCTTGTTTGCTAGACACACTATAACAAACTAGAAACATTGCTCACTGTATGGAATTGTTTGACAACACTGTGCACGCTCAGCTGTGTCAATTCAGTAGATTACTTGTGTTTATTTCTGTGGAGTTGTCTTACAATGATTTTTCTTCGTGTTTATATTATTGTGAGTTTTGGTTTTAATGTGTGAAAAAGATATGGAACTGCTTGCATTAGGTGTAAGGACCATGTTATACGAGCGCTGATAGCGCCAAGTTGGTGTCAAACATTTTGTCATTTTAAAGTACCCTACACAATAATCACTTTGAAATAAACAATAACCACTAGAACCAGGACAAATTAAATATTTCAGACTTCTCTGGTCACTGCGCTGCTAGTGTTGATAGCGCTCGGTATAACCGGGTTCAGCGTTGATAGCGCCGCGTCGTTAACACGTCAGACCATGATACTGGCGGTGCTCGGTTAACGCGGATTCGCCATCGTTGATAGCGCTCTTTTAACATGGCCCATGGTATTTCTATTTACCCAATAAAGCGATGTTGAAAATGAAACGCTATCAGGCCCTAAGGAAGGATGTCACCCAGAATGCTTATTGAAGAATGTCTGTAAAAAGGCCTAAGCCTAATCATTTTTAAAAAGTTAAATTTTAGTATAAATATAAGTGTAAATTCAAATATTTCTGTGTTCTTATCAAAAGACATATTTATATAAGTGAATACCACAATATTAATTTGGAGAGTACTTAATTTTTTTCTTATTTATTTATTCAAAGTTTTTTAAAAGTTTGATATTTGATGTAGAAAGACAATTTTTTTATATATACAGAAAATGATATTGAGAATAGAATGATATAGCTTCCATGTATAAATTTTTATTTATTTCTTTTGTAAAGTCGCCCAAAAAATGTTTTAGTTTTATTTTGTATTATTATTATTTTTAGACGTTGCGGATTAATCATTTTTTAAATAATTATAAATCCTTTTTTATTGTGTAACAAACTTTATTCCTAACATTTTGATTCCTCGCTCATAACAATAACATACATATTAACAAAGTTATGCATTTCTTACCAAAACTATGCAAATAGCCTCTTAAGGCTCTGGTATTTTTTGACATTTTTCTGGTAGTGATGTATACGAACAGATTTTGTGATTCCATTTTTTGGTCCAGGGTTAAAAGGGTTAAAAATACATTTCTACTATTTTTTTCCTTCAAACGCCATTACTTTACGAGATATTTTGATTAAACATGTTTTACAAAATGGAGTCTTAAGCCACAATCTAATTTTCGCGAAAATGAAAAATTACACTCAGAGCCGACCCAAAACTTTTTCCAACAGGAAAATCAACTGAAACTTGGGTTTTGCGAACCCACTATTTGTGTACCTGTCTCTTGGTTTACACAAATCCTTCCAGGTTTTATTCTGAACATTTGATTTGTTTAAGATTTAATTTTAAAGTATAAAAATTAGCTCATATATAAATACGAGTAAATTTTCTGTTTGTATAACCAGTCATTGTTTTTATAAAGGTCATACAAAGTCAAGTAAATTATGCAGAAGTTTCTCATATGTTTTATTTATTAATAAAAAAAATGTATTCAAGTTTTGTACTTGCAATTAATTGCATAACTAATCCATAAGGAATTTGTCCTTCACTTTGACCTATGTTTTGCAATAGAAAAACCAGCTGATTGCAATTATCTTCAGCTGTTATTTATTTGTAATATCTACCATAACTTGATTTTCCTTTATATAATCATTAGTGATACATGGTTTCTTGATATATTTTACTTCAAACTTTCACACAGAGTGGCTACAGCTGTCAAAACAAGGGGTAGTGTATATTTTAATTTAGTTTTCATAACTCAAAAGTAAACAAAAATAAAGTTAAATCTCATTTAATAGTACGTTTAGGTATATGTAAGTAATTAATTTACTCAAACAAATCATTTTCTAAGCCTTACGGAAAAATTTCGAAAACTTTGAACGAACAAGTTACAACATACATTAAAAGAGAAGAAAAGAAAATTGAGTGAAATAAGCCACAACCAGAGAAAAGTGTATATTAGTATGTACCAAGGCCGTACCCAGGGGGGGGGTCAAAGGGGTTGGAACCCCCCCGAAATTTTCCCAAAAATAAGCATTTTCAAAACACATAGGAATTAAATTTACTCAAGTTATAATTGATCTTCATAGGTAAATAAGGAAGAGTTCAAAACAATTTCTAGTTAAAAGTATATGTAAATAATTTATAAAATGTATTACAATTTTACTAACCCATTCGCAACCGTGGAGCGTGGATGGACGCGGTCAGCCGCTAACGGCGTAGACCCAAACGTTCCATTACGGAAGTTGCCGTAAAGCATGTAGTTTGGCGCTATTACGATAGGTAGCAGCACGAAACAAAGACCGCCATTCGACTTAGCAAGTCTCTGACTATATTCTGTAGGTTTTGTTTTTATATGTTGGCACTACTGAAGTGAAAGTAAAATGTTTGTCAGCCTGCAGTCACTGTCGTCTGTGCATCGAGTGTTTATATTTAGCGAGAGTCAAGTTGTTGTGTAGTGGTGTCAATTGTGTTGGGTTGTTGCGTTAGTTGATTCGGTGGCTTTGTTTAACTGTTCAGATTGTCGTTTAGATTGAGCTGGTGCTTAAGTAATTTAGTTTAGATCTATTAGCTATTTAGGCTATTAGCTACACAAAAGTTCTCTGACGACAACAACAACACATACAAGGTAAGATTAGACGTTTCATTATATAGTTTGTAACATCTACAGCTTCCCAAAGTACAATAATAATATAGAATAGGAGCATAAGTCAATTTTAATTCGAGAGAGCATTTTTATTTTTGAATTTAATTTAATTTACATTGCAAATGTTTTTAGAAAGAGAGCTTAATAATTAGAAGCAATTTTAACATAAAGGAAATAGGCTGAAAGGGCAGACAAAATTTAAAGTCAATTTCAATATTAATTTGAATAAATGTAAAAGGCAGACAATTATTAAAATCAATTATTATATTCAATTTAAATGTGGAGTTTGAGAAATGACAGTTTATGCACTGATTTCAATTGAACATATGTGTGTCGTCAGACGTTTCAGATTGGTGGAGAGAAAAGAGACGCCAAATTAAGGTAGCAGTGAGAGAATCACGCTAGCCTCACTTCTTATCAAGACGTCAAATTAGTAAGACGTGTGTTTTACTCAGTAAGTAATTTTGTCTTAAAATGTGAATTTTACAAGACAGTGAAGTATAGAAGAACTGATTCAAAATTTTTACGAAAGTTAATAATTATCATAGACAATGGTGTGTAGGCCTAGTATTGCGATCGGCGAACTTTTCAAGTTTTTCGAAGTAAAGTGACGTTATAAACCAGACAATGAAATAGACTACAACAGTGTTGCGTGTGCGAGTGGGGTTTTTTTTTTAAATAATAAGTTTGTGTGTCTGCCTTTTCGTAAGTGTGTACAGTGCACTTAAAATCGTTTTTACTTATAAATCACAAGCTCTCTATGAAATTTTATAACCTATAATTTGTATTATATTTGTCTGTATTTAAATTTATTTTTTTGCTATATATATGATATTAATAAATGTCAAAGGTCATTTCTAGACTGTCTACTTTGTTTGGCCTAATCTAATCCTCTTCACCATTTTTCAATCAGGTCATTGAATTCACAACCCGAGATAAAATAAAATTAAAGTAGAGTCTTGCAGTACAACTGCATCAAATAAAATTATTATATTTATATTTTTTTTTTTTGTAAGCAGAGCATCTTACAAAATGGCGCAGCCAACTTTGGGGCTCGTCATTAGAAACTAATCATACAAGTTAGCCTACGCTAAAGCTACCGGTAGTTCAACACTATTCACGAACGGGGTTGAATTTGAATATTAGTTTAAGTAAAAATGAGAAATGGGCGAAAATCTTCTTTTTTTTTTGTTGCTGTAGTTGTTTAATTTCTCGGTTCAAGTTGAATGTTGAATATACATGACTCTTATAGTTTACGATTCTAATATCTTTTTCCCTTTAAATATACGTTATTATGAACATGAAAACAGAAACAGAAATTGTCCACTATTGAGGACAGCGCTTAAAACACTTGTCGTGGAAACCAAAACAGTAAACACAATTTTTTTGAATGCATAAAATAAATATGTACCTTTTTTAACTGGGAAAAATGTGTTCTTGTGGTAATAGAGTCATAGAATCTAGTCCTCTATTATTATTATTTTTTTTTTAGGGAGAAAAGCAAAAGAAAATGTCGAAGCGATCTGCCCAAGAACAGCCTTCACTTTTGAATTTTTTTACAAAAACTCAAAAAAGAAATAAACTCGACAATCCTTGTGATAATATTATTCTTGATGCTGCGTCTACATCAGGCTCAACCCAGTCAACCCCTAGTCATCAAGAGACTTCTGAAGTTGATGAAAGCATGGAAAATAAAAAATCTCATTTAAATCCTTTAGATGTTGGAAGATATATAAACTCTAATTTGGATGAAGACCTAAAATATAATCTTTTGACTTCTCCTTGGGTTCCAGAAAATACATTCCAATTTCCTGCAAGTGGAAAAAGGAATCTGCGTTTCCAAAGACAGTGGTTGACTCGTTTCCCTTGGCTTGTATATACTCAAACTGATGGTGCTTTTTGTAAATATTGTGTTTTATTCTCCAAAGAATGTGTAGGCAAAGGATGTAACCAAACATTGAAATCCCTTGTGAAAGAGCCTTTCACTAAATGGAAGGATGCTTTGGAATTATTCAAAAACCACGAGTCGCATAGCTACCACAAAGATTCTACACTTATTGGTAACAACTTTTTGAAAACAAAAAGTGACTTAAACTCTGATATAAGGAATATCATGGATTCAAGTCGAAAGAAGCAAGTGGAAGAAAACAGAAAAAAGCTTTCGTCAATTGTAGAAACAATAAAACTCTGTGGCCGGCAAGAGTTAGCGTTAAGGGGCAGTGATGACCATGGACCAATATCAATCAATGATGAAGAGCCTTCTTTAAATGACGGTAATTTTCGTGCACTTTTAAGGATGAGACTCAAGTGCGGGGATAAAAATTTACTAAGCCACACAGAAAATGCAAACTTGAATGCATTGTATATCAGTCCTAAGGTTCAAAATGAAATTATCAACATTTGTGGAGAATTAATCCAGAAAGAAATTGTGGCAGATGTTAATAATGCTAAGGCATTTTCAGTTCTTGTGGATGAAACAGCGGATATCGCTGGTCATGAGCAAGTCTCAATTTGTGTAAGGTACACTAAAGAAGAAAGACCTAATTTTTTTATTTGCAAGGAAGATTTTTTATGTTTTGTCAAAGCTGACGACACAACGGGAGAGGGGCTAGCAAACACAATTCTTTCAACTCTAAACGACTTAGGTGTGGATATAACAAACATGATAGGCCAAGGGTACGACGGAGCCTCTGCCATGAAGGGCTCATTCAAAGGAGTGCAGGCAATAGTTAAACAAACTTTTCCTAAAGCACTATACGTTCACTGTAGTTCCCATTCTTTGAATTTGGCTTTATGTCACTCCTGCAGCCTCCCATGTGCCAGAAACTGCATTGGAATCGTAAAAACTGTGACAAACTTTTTAAAGGCATCTCCAAAAAGGACAGCTCTATTGCAATCTTTTATAAAATCGAACTTTCCTAATACTAAATGGGAAACTTTAACAGCCATGTGCGAAACCAGGTGGGTGGAGAAACACAACAGTTTGCTGAAGTTTAAGGAGATGTTTAAGGCTATTGTTGAAACTCTAGAAAGTCTTAGCGAAAGTCAGGATATTGAGACATCTTCCAAAGCATCGTCGCTCTTAAAGTCTGTGATTGCTAGTGAATTTGTAGTGTGCATTTGTTTATTGGCTAACACATTCTCTGCCACAATATCTGTTTGCAAAGTGCTTCAGTCTCCCTATTGTGACCTTACGTCTGCAGTTGACCACATTGAAAATATTGTTGGCCATTTTGAAAACTTAAGGAAAACAATCGATCTTGAGTTTTCCAAGATTTTCAAAACAGCAGAATCTTTAATGAGTGATGTTGGTGAAGAAATTCGTTTGCCAAGATTAGCTCCTCGCCAACACCATAGAAGCAACTACTCTACTCAAGATCCTCAAACCTACTTTAGAATATCGGTGGCGATCCCGATCCTAGACGATTTGATAGATCAGCTCAAATGCAGATTCACCGACCATAAAGAGCTTCTGGTAACACTTCAGTGCTTTTTACCCACCTCAGCAACTGAGAAAATAGATGTTGAATCTTTGAAACTTTATGAAAAGATGGTTGATCTAGAACTAGTATCTACTGAGTACTCGCTGTGGAAATTGTTTTGGGAAAAACAAATGGAACACGACAAGCCTTCTTGTGCCATTGATGCATTAAGCCAATGCAATAGAGAACTTTTCCCTAACATATTCACGCTCCTAAAAATATTTGCTTCCTTGCCAGTGACCACTGCAACTGCTGAGAGGACCTTCTCTACTCTCAAGCGATTGAAGACGTACCTGAGAAACGCGTGTGGACAAGACAGACTAAGCGGACTGGCTCTCATGTCGGTTCACAGAAGTCATCACATCTCAACAGACGAAGTGATTGATGAATTTGCAAGAAAAAAGAACAGAAGACTGGATTTTGTTTTGTAATATAATTGTTCTTTTCTACAGATACAATTCTGTGTTGTATTAAAAAATGTTGAGTCTTTTTGTATGGTCTATCTATTTATTTTCCTAGTCACCAAATTAACAGGGGAAATTATTTTTATGTTATTATTTATATACTTCGTGTCATTCTAACTTTTGTCAATAAAAGCTTAAAATGGCCTAAAAATGGGTTATTTGACAATTTTTTAAAAAGTTTTATTGGGTAGAGCCTCTGGACCCCGCCTGGTGCAACAACCCCCCCCGAAAAAATTTCCTGGGTACGGCCTTGGTATGTACCAAAAGTAAGATGTAAAAAGATTGCAGCATGATTAATTCCTACTGGAATAGATAGTTAATTCACATCCCATTACCAGACTTGCTACTGCAGTTGACATACACAAAATGTTAGTGACATTCCTTTTACTCCAACATTAGTTCTACGAAAATAAATAATAGAAACAATCAGCAAACACCTGTTGAGGCTCCGGCAGAATAAGGCACATTACTTCAAAGCTTAATAAAAAAAACAAATACATTTGTGAATGTTTTAGTTCTATACAATAAACTTTTTTTGCACCAGCCTATTTTCAAGAAACAGTTTGCTTTCTTTCGCATTCCAGATATTTTCATTTAAGGGTAACAGGTTTCTTATTTCGTTAAGTTCTTTATCTCCTCTGCACTTTTTCTTTCAGAACTTTTCTCCACATCATCGTATTAACATGTTCGCTACCGCGCTTCGCATATGTGTTGACTATCGTGACGCTATTAAGCAATATACACAGACTGGGACAAGCAATTGTGACATTCGCTACAGATCATGAGTATCATTTTGTTCAAATGAGTTAAAATACATTTTAATAAAATAAAAGGTATGTCAAGCAATACCTATTTGTTTTTGTTTTTTTTTACCGATTTTAACATTTTTGAAGTCATCGCATATATATGTTCAGTCTATGTTAAGAAACATAGTAAGTTTTTCTTGGAAAGGGGGGGGGGGGGGGGAAGGAGAAAGTTTCCTTAGAACTTTGCGTCTTCACATTCCCATGAAATAAAAAGGCAAGAAAACAACCGAGAATCGTTGCGTGAGAAAGGTGGGTAATTTTCATGAGAACTTAATGTCTTCACGTTTCCACGTAAAAGATCATTTAGCGGAATTCACACTATACAATTTCTAGCTTTATAAATCGTCAAAATTGTAGAAGAAGCACCGCATATGAGCAGCATACCTTCTTACATACTGATACCAATAAATCAGAGCTTTAAAATATACTAGTACTTCAAAATTAGCAGTTAAATGCTGCCTCACGTCGTCAGTCTATTTCAATTAGACCAGGCGTCACACATTTGCGGCATCAGTCTGTGGATAGAAACCGGTCGTCGCATATATGTAACGCTAGTCTATGCGTACTAAAAAATGTTACTATGGTGGTAGCGAATGTGTTAAACTAAAACTTGCACCAATGTACTTGTTCTATTGATAAGTATTAAACCAATGTTCTACGAACTATACCTTTACATGTTAAAAATGTTTACTTCCCCCCCATGCCACCTAATTTTTAAGGGGGGCTAAGTTTTACATACAAAAGTAAACAACTGTTGCAACAAGCTGTTGTTGCCCCACAAGGTTGTTGCAAGTTTCACTGTTGTATCCTAAACCCGTTGAAAAATAAAAGGGCCTGAAAGTCATTTTTGATCACTCGGTATATATCCCGTCTGTGAGATCAGAAAAATATATTGCAAAACACGTTCCAAAAAATCCTTGCAGTTTGGGTTGCTCCTTATAGATTAAAAGAATGATTAGCACAAGCAGACAGAAATGATAATGTACTCAGAGAGTCCCACTACCACTACAGAGACCCTCAGCTAACCGAGATCTGTTGCCCAGTTAAGAGTACGGGGAAAATAAGTCGTTGAACGTAGCAAGCTTGTTATTGATTCAAACATGTTACTTTTTTCTTATTTCATATTTCTTAGTAATATGTGCAGGATATCTTTTATCTATGACCAAAGAACAAAGATTTTGTATTTACACTTTCTTCAACTAAAATTGCATTGCCACTCTTGACAAATTTATTCCACACCAATGAAAATACAAGACAAAATGTTTAATTCCAACTTTTTTTAGAGTGTGAGTGTTGTTTATTCTATTCCATGCAAAAATTTTGAATACAAAATAACTGTTAAAGAGCTAAAAACCTCTATCAACAAAATTTAGAGGACCAGGGATTGAATTGCACCACTTGGTAAGCAAATTATGGTTTTAAAATGAAGGAGGTATCTTTCTAATACATTTTGTGTTTATATATCTCACTGACACACTCGATTGTAAAATGGAGATTATTTTATAACCTATTAATAAATCTATTTGTTGATCATTTGTTCCCACCTACAAATTACATTATACTTGAAAAATATATAAATATATTTATGTTTATTATTCAATAACCAGTATGAGTGTTATCAGTGGAATCAGTGTTATCAATATGAATAATTTAGACAGATATACAAATTAATTGTTTTATTAGTCATTACACAAAGTTTGAAATTTATAAAAATTTAGTTTTGAAGTTGAAATTTGTCAAATGCTTCTTCAATATATTATTACTATTTTTCATAATATCTTTACTTTATACAATTAACTAATAAAGTTGAATAACAAACAAAAACCACATTAAATCTTAACAATCAGTTGTCATATTCATCTGACATTCATTTCATGTTCATGGCCTATGATTGCAATTACTTCCACAGCTTCTCCAAATCCATTTAACCTCAAAATAGTGGAAATTACGTTACACGGAATATGTACAAAGTTGCATTAACACATGACTCAAGAAGGCATTGGAGATTAGTAAACATTTTTATCATCTGTGTATATGCCACTGTGCTAAAAACATTTAGATTTTAAATTCAAATTGATTACATTTTAATTTTCCTCAACAATCAGATGATTTAATTGAATTATGTTTCATTTTTTCATAAGGACAAACTGGTTACATAGTGAAAGATATTTGAAATATTTGTTAAAATAAGCATGATGATATGAAATAAATAAAACTGTTCTAAACTGAAGTCCTTTAAAAAGTATCCAAACTACCTAAAAAACTCTAAATGTTCTAAAAACAAACCCCTAAGAAGAGAAATTAATTAGTAGTTAGTAAGTTATTTAACAGTAAATGCATACCTGGAAAATGTTTGACCTGTTCCTATTGCCCTGGCCTGGAGCTTGCGCTGCAGCGCCTTCATTTTTAGCCGCTGCTGCCTCTTTTTTCTTATTCTTCTTATTTTCTTTCTCTTTTTTAGGTTTCTTTGGTTTGGGTTCGCTTCCTTGACAACAAGTACTTTCTTGTAGCAAGAAGCAGAAGACGTACAGAAGGAAGAGTATACTGACTCCGTACAAGTATGTGAAGAATCCCTGAAATATAGACAACATTCAAATAGTCAATATAACAAAACGTGGCATATTATAAAATTATTTTATAACTAATACTAGGGGGAGATAGCTGTGTGTTTTGCACACTAACCCCATGCTCCCTCAGCTCATGAGAATGAAATTATTTGGTAAGATAATAATTTATCAATGTTAAATTACTTATATTCCCGACACATGATGCAAATAAAACAGCATCAAGTAGGCATAGAATTAAAAAAAAAATCATTGTAGAAGTAAATTGTAAGGATAAAATAGAAAACATGCAAAAAAGTGGAGTTTTAAACCGACACAAAATATTTGCAATGAAGCTTATGTAGGCCAAACAGGCTGTATATTTAAATATAGGTTAAGTGAAAACGAATTGTTTCGACGACAATATCGCCATCTTCAGTAAAGGCCGAGATACAATAATCAAACTGTAACTAAACAAATAGTGTGTCGTGCCCCGTATTTATACAAAAACTAAATGGAGCGTGGGTTAAACCTAGTTGGTGGTAATAACTGCTTATCGTTATTCTAACTAGTTTAAAACTAACTTTATAATTGAAACAAAGTTAACGACGATCAGTTGTGAGTCTATGTACACGTTTTATTCTCTAAATTTTATGATTTTTAAAATGTTGCCCACTATCTTGCATGAAGCTTTTTTTTATAGGAAGATGATCATGCAATACATCATTTCAAAGCGGAATTTCGTGAGACAATTGTGAAAACTGCGTCTCGATATCTCAAAACAATTTTAAAATACAAGCATAAATGTGAAGAAAATATTATATAATGAATGATTCAAACTTTGATTTATGAGATAAAATGAATTATTTTCTTCGTTCCTCTCGCAGCAGAAAAAAATCACATTCGCTTTGCTAGTTTGCATATTGACCTTGCGACTTTGAATTATGGACTGCGCTTTCGGAGTTCGTACCTCCACCTTGCAGGCTCGGATTATGAACTGCTTCGCTTTCATCTGTTGACCTAGGATAAGAAGTTGCCCCATGTTAAAATCACCCCACTTGGATTTGAACTGGGTATTTTTATAGTATTTCAAGTTTTGATCGATTTTGTGGAAACCAGAAGGGTAATAATTCCGTGTAAAAAGAAAAAATATGCAGAATTGTCTCCTATACTTATTTTTTTAGATAAAACCACAAAAAGATTTCATTCTAGTACGAAAAATCATAAAAAATGGTCTCTTTTGGTCAAAAACATGCTTCTTGTTGTTGAATTTTTTTTGGCTAACGAACCGTCCGAGCTACTTAGGGAACCAACGCGTGCACCAAATTTGGACCAAATCAGATGTAAAATTTGGCCGTTTGAATGTCAACACATATTCAATTTTTAATTGCATGCAACATTTGTTCTATGGACCATGATCGGTGCTCATTGTCCACTCGCGAACTTAGGTCTCAACAAAAGAGTCCCTGCAATAGCTCTATATTTCCTAAAGAAATTCACTAATAAATAAAGACATTTCATACAAAAATATTAAAAGAGATGTTAAAATGTAAATAATTCGACCACACAGCTGGACCGCTGACGCGAGTTGAGCGAATTTCCAAAATTAAGATTATATGCCTAAGTTTTAGGGTTTCAACCAATAATTTGGGAAATAGGTCTACTCACAAAGGCGTTGAACACCTGTCTGTGTGTACGCAATATATTAGTAGAATTTGTTTCCTCCTAGCGGCCTCGCGAGTTTGCACCACTTGTCTTCGAATCGGGTACTTTTATGGTATTTTACGTTTTGATCGGTTTTGGGGGAACGAAGCGAGCTATAAGGTCGCGTAAAAAAACAAAATGTGCAGAATAACATCCTACATATATATTTTTAGAAAAACCTCTAAAAAAATTTCATTCTCATAGTAAAAATCTAAAAAAATAGTTACTTTCGGTCAAAAAACTTACTTCCGGTTGTTGGATTTTTTTGGCTAACGAACTCGTCCGACCGACATATACAACCAACACGTGTACCAAATTTGGACCAAATCGGACTTAAAATGCGGCCGCTAGAGTGCGAACACACACATATATATATATACATGAATTTTAATGACCCCCAAAACGTGTTCTGGGGACCATGATCGGTGCTCATTTGCTATTCCCGACCTTGGGTCTCACCATAAGGGCCATTGCAATAGCTCATTTTTCCTATGGAAATTCGCTAATAAACAGTTATTACTTTCTCACTATACTGTAGTATAGAGAAAGTATAGACCCTAGTGATCGCAAAAAAATTAGATTGCTGAGATTTTTGTGGAAATATCCGTTTTGGGACCCCCTGAGTCCAAAAAAGTGGTTTTTACAATGGTTGTATGTCTGTATGTATACAAAGCTAGACAGAAAACTGTTCGATCGATTTCAACCAAATTTGCACCAGACATGTCAAGTAGGCCTGTGTAGATGCACAAAAAAGGGTTTTGAAAATTTTTGTAAAACAACCCCCTTTTTGGCCAAAAAACCCTCCAAAAATCAGTTATTATTTTTTTATAAAAAAACGGCTCTAACGATTTTGATACAATTTTGCTTATTTGTAGCCCTTTAATGTGCCGCCGGCTACCATATGCAAAAACCGCATCTTTCTAAAAATTCTCGTTTAGCTAATAATAATAATAATAATAATAACTGATTTTTGGGGTTTTTTGGCAATAAAGGGGGTTGTTTTTCAAAAAATTTCAAAACCTTTTTTAGTGCATCTATAAAGACCTAATTGACGTGTTTGGTGCAAATTTGTTCGAAATCGATCGAATAGTTTTCCCTCTAGATAATAATAATTATATTTATTAGTTAATCTCCAACTTCAATAAAAAAAATCACCTCTCCTACCCCACCCTACAAGTCACAGTGAATCTGTTTAATAATTTAAATATGTTTGTGAGAAAGTATGTGTCAGTTCCTGGTACCATTTATTTTCTTAAAATTTGAAATCATGTATTGCATCGCCATCTTTCTATTGAAAAAGTTACATTCAAGATTTCAGACCAAATTTTTTATCTCATAAAATAAAATGTTGTAATTTAGACGCTACCACAATAGCATTTTCCTTCATTCGTCTTTTTTTTTTTTTTTTTTTGTTGTTGCTGTTTTCGTACTTTTTACCCACCCAGTAGCCTACATTATGCATCACATTACACCAACCAGAATGAGTTTTCTATCAAGGAAATAATTGGTTCTCTTAGAATGATCACAAAATAATTTTCAGATACTGTAGCTAAAAGAAGTAGTGTTTCTAGTTTGTTTTACATGCAAAATTGTTTTATAAAAATCCAATGAACATGGATGAAATGAAAATGCAGATTATGTTGTCAATAAGGGTAGTAGAGAGAAATATTGATTTTCACCACTTCCGTGTTGGTGAAGTTGCACCCTCCAACACTCCAGGCTATATTTCTCCCTTGCTGTGTTATTGATGTTCCTGACATATTAATTATTTTAATAAACTACTCATTCAGACATTCAATTACCAACAGATGTTTTCATAACAATACAGCCGTACATCACACGTATTAAAAGTTATATATAATAATATAAGAGCTTGTCTTTAAAGAGTCAAATTAAATCAAACTGTTTTTAATTAACTTTTGCCATCGACTATCAATTATTTACCAGTTCGTTTTACTTTAAAGGCTTATTTAAAACAAACATTAGGCCTATGCTGTCGCAAACAAATATTGTTGCACAAATGAAACTAATAAGTTGGACCAACAAAGTTGTCTCTTTAGGCTACCATAAAATTTCACCAAAATAATATTAATAACAACGCATTAATAGATCATGTAATACAAAAAACCTTGGCAGGTTATACAGGATCGGATTGTATACATTGAAATACAAAATGAAAAATGTTCAGTAACTTTTTATCGAATTCGGCTCAGTTTAGTCGCAACCTGCCATTTTGTTTTTTACTAAAACTCACTGTAACTCAAGAAATAAATCAAATATAAATTCTAGAAATATTGAGTTCAATTTTAGTATAAGCATTTTGTACGTTACGATTTACAAGTGTACCAAACACACAGAATTTAATTTAATAATTTAAAAAATGGCGGCCGTTACAAATTTTTACGTGGAAAATCATGAAAACCGTTAACTTTTCAAAAAAATGTATAAGAGACAAAATATTCTGTAGGTCAAAAGATAACAGAGTTATTGACAAAAAAACTGAAAACATAATTTCTTGGTAATTGTCTACAACATTAAAAATTAGCCTAAATCCAACATTTCAGACCAATGGATTTTATCTTATTATTAAAACAGTAAGATTAAAAAATGTTGGTTTTAGGGTAATTTTTTATGTTGCAGCCTATTAGAAAATTACCAACAAATTATTTTTTTCAGTTTTTTTTTATAGCTCGGTTATCCGGTGACCTACAGAAACGAAAAAAAATATTGTATGTAGTTAACAAAATAAAGTATTTTGTCTCTTGTACAATAATTTATTGTAAAATTAGCGGTTTTTTTCCGATACGATGTGTAAAGGCCGCCATTTTGAAAATTATAAACATAAATTCTTGGTGTTTGGTACACTTGTAAATCGCAACATACAAAATGCTTTTACCAAATTTTAACTCAATATCTTATATGTTTCTGAAGTTAAAGTGAATTTTTTGTAAAAAAAACATGGCGGATTGCGACTGTACTAAACGGAATTCTAAAAAGTCTGAAGTCTTTTAATAGTAACTATATTTATTGCAAACAAAACTCTGATCTTTGAATTAATGAGAGGAACTTAACAGACGTGAATACAGTAAGGAAGCCGTATAATTTAATACTGAAGTTGTTTTAAAAGCAACGATTAGTGTATTTTAGCGACATGTTCAAGTATAGATAAAAAGTGGTGAGAAGAAAGAAATCAGTATTTTTGTTTATCTCTGCTGCGGAGCCAAGAAAATATAGTCAACAAACATTCAGGCATCCAACGATGTTTTCACTCGACGGGACCCATAGCTAAACACACCCGTCACGTCGCTTCACGCCACATCACGTCACGGCACGGCACGCTCTCTAGAGCATTCAAATATTTTCCAGCCGTGACGTGACGGATGTGTATAGCCACCTCCATTTGATTACACAGGTAGCATACCTCTGGTAAAAAGACGGGACGGGACGTGACGTGTGTGTGTGTATAGCCACATCAATTTGTTACACAGGGAGCGTACCTCTGGTAAAAAGACGGGACGGGACGGGTGTGTATAGCCGAATCTTTACTGTACATAGTTTTAGACAAATGTTTCAACTTGTGTGAGATTTTTCCAACACTTGCCTAGTAATTACAGGAATAGTAATTGCAAATGATTTATACGTATTACTTCTTTGAAGTAAATAGGTTATGTAGCCTACTTGTCATGTACACAGCCTCCCCAGGATATACCTCTGCCCACTAGCTCAACTTTACTTGTCACCCAATTCACTATGCTCACTCTAAGTATATATAATTGGTTTTGATAAGTTGTAGAAGTAGAATTCTTTGTCAGCCAATTGAGAACAGGAAGTTGACTAACAACTTCTGCCTCCGGCGAAATGCATCTGCATTCAACATGTCGGAGCATGGAGGATGCAAGCAACAAACTATGTATTTTTAAATAAAATAGTTATTGCAGCTTAAATTTATGGTAATTGGATTTAATATTTCAGTTATAATGTTGTTTGAAAATATTGCCCATTTTCTGCTGTAAATATACCGATAGGAATTCATGTAGTTCGCTACGTATTAGCGTGTAGTAGTTCCCTATGCTACGTATTAACACAGTATATGCTGCTCATGCGCATAGACTGTCTATGACGTATGCGAAAAAATTCTCTCTCTTTTTTATCGCACTGCGCATGCGTGTCAAACTATTCTCCTGCTCTTTCCTATCAACTGCCGGTTAAACTCGGAGCAGGGGAAGCGTTTCACGTTTCGTCTGATCCAGAAACAGCGCTTAAAGAAATTTCACTTAAAAAAAACCATAAACCACTGTTCGTGTTTTATAAAAAATTTCTGTCAATTTTGTTTAGCGTGATAAAGGCAGGGTAACCGATTTCCTGAAATCGAGTCGTGCTAATAAATCAAACATATTTTTTATCAGTCGTTTGGACCCTGTTTTGTGATATGAAAGTACTCGCTGGAATATGTTATTTCACAGACTATCAGAGCCTCTAAAAGTAATGACACAAAAAAATAATTTTAACAGACTCAAAGTGTATTCGGTGGAGTTCTGTTTATAGGCGCTGTGGATTGAACTTCCCTCAGTTCTATATTTATGTAAATGTTGAAGATGTACAGGTGTAACGCCGGTTCCTACGTGGGCGACAAGAGCGACGCGACACGATACGAGCGACGCGACACGATACGAGCGACCAGAGCGGACGATTTTTGAATAAACAAACAAATGTAAATGCATCGGAGCGTTCTACTTCGACGACCGTAGCGACGCGACGTGAGCTAGTGGTGCGACCGAAATTTCAAATTTCAAATCAGTTTGTCTTTTGTCGCTGCGGTAGCTCGTGTCGCGTCGCTCGTACAGCCCGTGTCGCGCACATAGTACGCGCCAACGATACAGACGGCACCACCGATGTCGGAGATCTGGGATAAGATCAGCTCAAGTATAAGACCGCCGGTGTCGCCCGCATCGGCAGTCCACGTAGAACACAATAATCTGAGTAATGGTTGCGCTACGAGCATATCGCTGATGTCGCTCCGGTCGCTTGTGTCGCGTCGCTCTTGTCGCACGCGTTGGAATCGGCGCAAGTTGCAAGGTAAGTTGTTAATAAAAAACTCAATTTTTATATTGGTTGAGTTTTGACCCTTGCATAATTGAGTATAAATTATGAAATAAATAACATCAGTCTGTAAGCCCTTGTCCACACTAGGAGACAGTGTCTAGCGATTTTGGTCTAAAAACTTTCGATTGTCTCTAGAAGGTTGACGAGACAATCGGGAGACAAATACCATGTTCTAAGGACCGTTCGGAGACCAAAATAAAATAATTTTCGTCTCCCGGCAGAAATGGGAGCCCTTAGACAATGTTGCGCATTAAGTTGTAGTGTGGACGTGTTGAGGCAATGAATACTTAACACTTGTGTTAAGTATTCATTGGTTGAGGGCAGTCTCTGTCTTGGAACCCTTGAGTGTAGACGTTTTACGTATTTAGTTACAAAATGTGGCCTAACGAAAAAGGTTTATTATTTATTGAAGATTACCAAAGGTTAATGCGTTTATGGGACGTTACATCGTGTATTGAAAATACTCCCAACGCAGGAGTTGGCGTGCGAAGCAAGGAATGCATTGTGCATTGAAAATACTCCCAATACGGGAGTCGGCGTGCGAAGCACGCAATGCATTAAGTATTGAAAATACTCCCAATACGGAGGTTGGCGTGCGAAGCACGCAATGCTCTGTGTATTCAAAATTCTCTCAATACGGGGGTTGGTGTGCGAAACATGCAATGCTCTGTGTATTGAAAATTCTCTCAATACGGGAGTTGGCGTGCGAAGCACGCAATGCATTGTGTATTGAAAACAAGGAATAAAAAAACCTCCATTCGGGATCACTGCTACAGCATATACAATTATAAATGTTTTACTTGTTTCGAACAATACAATGTTTAGCATCTCTTACCTCGTAATAATGTACTGGAAGATTGTGCGTTACTACCTCGGACACTACGTACGCAATACAGATGACTACAAGTAGTTTGGCATAGATGAAGCTCATTATGATGAACAATGACGTCCTGGAATCAAACATTTCAACCATCAATGAATTGTATTGATAGACTAGAAGAACTCGTGAAAAATCACAAGAAGATCAATCAGATACACATCAGAAATACATAATTTATAGAAATATATTATTTAAAAACAATACTTTATCTAGGCCTCCTTAACTACTGAGGGAATTTTTAACTGTCAAATGTGTACAATTATAAGGATTATAAAACTGTACGCCTATTTGTTAAATTTGTTTCTTTATTTACATTATTATATATCAAAATAAAGATACAAATATTATCTTTTTAATTGTTTTTTATTTCATATTGATATATCAAATGATTTATTAGTTTTATTAATACCTGCCAAAGGACGGCCTTTTTATATGCTTATTTAAAAAACCTCCTTCTAAACAATGTGAGTCAGTGGCATTTGACTTTTATCTATATTTCTAACGCTTTTTA
>JAGFPH010000736.1:194485-207786 GCA_018207615.1 Philaenus spumarius
AACCAACGTAAATGAATAAACTTAATTAACTGAATTAAATCAACGTATTCAATCAGGTAAGGCAAGCACTCCTAACTTGCGAAATGTTCGCACGAGTGAACTACTTAAATAGAATTTGTAAAATCGCAAGAACAATTAATTACAAACAGGTTACGATATGCTTTGTATCATCTGTTTTAAGTTGCTGTTTTAAGCGATCCACACAACCAGCAACGGAGATCCGGACCGCACAACACTCTACACGACCAAATAGACCGACTGGGAACGTTGGTTCAACGTCTTCAGACGTCCTAGCCAAGTGTTTATATTCCCGGCTGGATTTCAATCGTAAATTTAATTTTATGCCATGACATAATGATGACCTCCGGGAATACTTAGTTTGATTTATTTACGAGTCTAGCATATCATTTTGTGCTGCGCACAGTATTCAACGCACATATTAATACATTTTGACAAATTAGTGTGTTCCGATTTTCAAAATACGCCATTGTTCTGGACTCGAGAGTACTCTGTTTGGTGAGACCATGAACAATTCTATTTGGACCGTGGACTCCTGCCGTTATCAGTCGGCGATATGAACTGTAAAGTAAATAAAGCGTTAATACGTTCCAGACGTGAAATTTAGTATGTAGGTGTATTTTTAACTGGACCACCATTGGGCTCTTTTGAACTATTCATCTCAAAGAAAACGTTTAAATGGGGAACCTTCTCCTATTCCGTGTGCTCATTATCTATATAATGCCTGTATGCCTGTATAATGCCTGTGGGTGTGCCTATGCCTGTATGCACTTGATATAAATAAATTGTTCCATCTTTATACCAGGTGTTCCAAAAGTAATGGAACCGTAACTTTTAGATAACGTTAAGTAGAAAGATGAAAATTTGGGAATGTCTTTGGATGATAAGTAGTTACTTTTACAAACTTTGAAGACCAACCTCACCCCCGGAGGGTCCTGTGGGAGGCAACTCAAAAATTTTAAATATAAACTTAGGGCTTGTGTTGTGACCCATCTGTTTTTTTTTTTTTTTTTCCTTAAATTACAACCATTTCGATACCAAGCAAAGTAAGGTACGACAAGCCTGTCCAAAGTGGCGATTATGTTATCAACACCAGTTTGTGGTTGTTTTTAGTTTTGCAATTTAAATTTAAAGTTTTTCTTTGTTATTAAAAATTAAAGTTATTTCATTAAAAATTTGCGTAGTTTTATAGATATGTATTGTATGTAAAGTATGTATAGTATCTATTGTGTGTATATGTGTGTGTATGTATGGATGTAGGCATGTGTATGTATTTAGGCATGTGTATGTATGTGTGTATTTCGCGGATATTTTATTTATGATTTACCTATTTTATTTGTAGCATGAGCCATGTTAGTTTATATTATTCTTTATATTTATAATTTTGTTATATTTATAATTTTGTTATTATTGTCTTTATTATAATTTTGTTATAAATTTTGTAATTATGTATGTATTTTGTTGATGGGTTCAGTAGAAGGGGCTTCATAGCCTCGACTGCGCCCAAATAAAGGCGATAAACAAACAAACAAACAAACAAACAATTACATGAATGAGGCATCATTTTAAAGCTTTCCTTAACCGCTACACCGGAAAAATATACAAAATACTATAATACGAAAAAATACAAAAAAAAAAAGAAATAAAGAATCCGAAAATAACAGTGATGTAAGATCAAGTAAGTTGTAAGGATATTTCCTGGCGTTGGCAACACTGATGATAACAATACCCAGCTGGAGAGCCACTACATTGCTATTTTTAATTAATTTTAAGCACATCTATTCTTTACTTCAACCCTCACCTATGCCCTTGACGCACTAAATACGCACTATACGATACTAAATATACGGTGTGTACTTTAATTAAGTGGGATTTAAGTAAGTTAGAATGCGAATACTTCGCACGGGTCAGCTAGTACGATTTTAATATATTAACAATTTTTATTAAATTATAATTACTTGGACCAAGAATATATGGTACAATATAGTGATAGAACAAGCAATTGCACTATAAATGAATGACAAGACCTGTAGATACAGTAGATTAGCGATAGTTGTCAGCGCGCCGGTTCACAAAACAATCAAACCAACTCGTCACTATATCACAGCCTACAGGCTAAACTAAGCATTTTACAAAGAAATGTAAAGAATATGTTTTTCTTTTTTGGTTGATTTCCAACAACTTTTACGCTTTGACAAATCACCTGCCAAAAAAATACAAAACTTTCTCGCTATGCCTAAATTTCATGTCATATGTCTAAATGCAACGTTGACTTTCTTTGTTTTATATTTTTTCCCGCTACATAAAATATATTTTTCTATTTTTTTTATACCGTCTGCACGGTCATAGTGTTTTATGCAATATTTTAAAATTTCATAATTTTATCTCAACACTAAGTGTGTGTTCAAACGGTGTTACTGAAACGCGGCGAATTAAAATGTGTACCGGTTGCGGACAGAGAATCCGGTTTTCACCTATGAGTAGGCGTGGTCGGCTTCAACTCCCGTAATGCTTTGTGCATGGGCTTTGTAAGTCTATAGTATTCCTTGGTCGCTGGGCGAATCCACATTAACCGAACGCTGAGCGCTGATGACGCGGCCTGACGCGTTCACGACGCGGCGCTATCAATGCTGAATCCGATTATACGGAGCGCTGTCAAAGCGCACTCGCAGCGCAGCGACCAGAGTTGTCAGAAGTATAGACTTTGTTCTGGTTCTAGTGGTTATTGTATATTAAGTGATTTTTGTGTACTTCAAAATGACAAAATGATTGACACGGAAAAATGTAACGGTATATAAGTCAAAGGATTATAGCAATAAACAATTGAAAGCTTAATGCTGGCTATCCCACCGTCTAGAATTCTTCCTACACAATTCCTCACATGCTTCTATTATTTTTAACCTAGCCAGCCTAACTGAATGTTGTACATCTTGGAATTGAGTGACGCGGCGTTGACAACGCCTAAAAAACGCGGAGTTGATACGGTACCCGCGTTGACGACGCGTTTCAAAGTCGCGCTTTCAATGGCCGGTATAACTTGACAATTTACCGCCAGGTTTTCAGCGCTATCAACGCGTCGCTATCAGCGCTCGTACAACATGGCCCCTCTACATGACCTTGAAAGCGCGACATTGGTAAAGCGTCGTCAACGCGGGAACCGTGTTTAGAAGTCGCGTCACTCGCTTCCAAGATGTCCAAGGCTGTCTAGGCGTATTACAAAGAATAGAAACATACGAGGAATTGTGTAGGAGGAAGGGTAGACTGTGAGGTACACACCCAGTGTTTCAGCATCAGCGACAAGTACGATCGAATGTCGGTTGCGTCTTTTGATGTACTACTTGGTACTGTGTGTGATATGACAAAGAAATAAACATAACCACTAGAACCAGGACAATGTCGATACTTCTGACTCCTCTGACCTCTCTTTGTTGCTGCGCTGCGAGTGCGCGTTGACAGCGCGGACCTTGTTCGGCGCTGATAGCGCCGAGTCAATAACTTGTGATCAGCACCCGGTTAACGCAGAATCACCAGCGATGATAGCGTCGTATTACATGGGCCACGGTAGTTACATTTACACGATACACTGACGTTAACGTGACGTTGAAAACGCTATCAGCGCCCTAACATACAATGAAGCAGAGAGATAGGACACCCGAACTTACCCGAGCGTGAATCGGAATTAGCCGAATAGAGTTACATGTCGAGACGTTCCGCGCGTCATCATCTCATTTAATCCCCAAGATTTCCTATCCTTTGCGACTGCAAGAAGTTTACACTTCAGAAACATAACATCTGTATTTGAACAGATATTTACGATCGAGCTTAGGTGAGGTAAAACTATTTTTGCAATGTTATTCCGCAATGTATTGAGCGTTTGACGTGACGGTAACAATTACCGCTAGGGTCGCTGATTATACCCCCGAGTATATACCTGTTGCACGAGCACGCTAATGTAGTTTGCATGTTGCAATTTAATATTTTCTTTGTTATCAATTTAACCGCGATTACAAGAACAGCTGATCAATGTCTTGCGAAGTAATGCATTTATAATTAAAACTACAGCTGAGAGTATTCACAATTTGAAACCATTTGCTTCGAGGGAGTACGACACCAGGACGGAACAGTTCCGTACAGTTTTATAAAACGTCAAAGAGAAACTGTTGTAGGCTAATTTGCAAACATTATTCAAGTACATCCAAGTTATTATTATTAGCTAATTTCCATAGAAAAATGAGCTATTTTAATGACTTTTATGGTAAGATCTAAGGTCGGGAGTGGTAAAAGAGAACCGATCATAGTCACCAGAACACGTTTTGAGTGCCATTAAAAATTGTATATATGCAGGATGTCACGGAAGTAAGGTGCCAAACTTCAGTGAATGGTTCAAAATAAAGAGAAAATCAAGAAGAACACTTTTTTTAATTTAAGCAGATATAGTTCATTTTGTGTTTCTCGTTTTTATCAATATTCTATAATCAGGCTAACAAAATGTACCAACAAAACATAAATTTCTTTAAAAATACATTTTATATTTTAAAAACCTGGGTACATTTTTTTTGGGGGGGGGGCTTTGGTGCCCGAATGGGTGTCTCGGTTTTCCCCGGAAATGATTTGGTCGCCCTAGTTTAGACACGCCAAGCTACCGATGAAATGGACATTGTGCTTCCTCGTTTTATAAGTTGTATTAACATAGTTTAGCCTAGTTGGTAATACCTCTGGAATGGACATTTTACTTCTTAATTTTGTAAATTGTGTTAAATTAGTGTACTTAGTGATATCTCTAAAATGCACATGGTGCTTTCTCGTTTTCTTTTTAAATGTCAAATTCCCTAACTTGGTTATGGTAATGAATGCAAAAGCATTAAAGAAACGTCTGTTAGTTCTGTATTGGCCTAACCTAAAATTGTGTCTTTTTAATTATTATTTGACTATAGACTATCGTGATTGTTATTTTTAGATTTCAATTTTAAATGGGAGAAAATAAAAATAACTACCAAATTTCAGATTATCCAATATAACCAACGATTTATATTCATGACAGTTTTCACTTCTGTCGGCAGCCCCACGACTGCGTTTTTTCTTTATAAGCGGGATTTCTAAGTTCAGCGTCACCTTGTATTTTTTTTACTATAATTTATCAATGTACTTGACAATTGGAGCTAGTTTTGCACCTAGTTTGCCATGGTCTGGTGTAGTAGCGGCCATCTTGGATGTGTATCCCATAAGAGCAATGTTAAATTTGAAACCATTTATTTTGTTTATTTTTTATCATAAAATTGTTTGCAAGGTCTCATTTTAAGCACAATTACAATACGCATCCGTTTTGCATTTAAGATTTTTTTTAAATGCTTTTCTTTTGTTATGTAATTGACATTTTGTAAGTACAAAAATCGAATTTTTTTCCTAACACAATGAAATATTAATAACGAAAAGTAATTTGCAAGCCGGATCCGAAATTTCAGAAAGAATATTCGGTTTTTATTTCAGCACTCAATTACAAAACATGGATTTATAAAATGGTTTGAAATAAGGCAATGTCAAAACGATCGGCTGCAAGAAATTGCACTGTTTAGATACGGTTATAGACAGAAGCGCTTGCGTTTCCGGTTGCTTTCTCGTTTACTGGAGCAGACCCTGAAGAAGATGAAGATAGGCTAGGATTTCCAACAGAATGTCGGCAGATTGTGACATGATGGGCCATCACTATTGACTGGCATTTAGCATAATATTTACATCAGAAACTTCTAAACGTCGACATTCACGGTGCTTGTTTATAAGAACGGAGCCAAACGTACGCAGTAAATTGTACTTAATAGACATCAGCTTAGTCAGTGTCTTACTCAACACAAGCCGTTTCAAAACTCTAGCAGGAGCATGGGCGCCCGTATGATATTTTCTAAGGGGATCTAGACCGGGGTATGGGGCTCGTTCACTGATGAGGACGCACATGTGAGCTTCACACTGAACACTATGAGAAGCGGCCGACGCGCACTGCATTGCACGCCAACCCCCTTATTGGGAGTACTGTATTTTCAATACACAATGCATTGCGTGCTTCGCACGCCAACCACCGTGTTGGGAGTATTTTCGATACACAGTGCATTGCGTGCTTCACACGCCAACCCCCGTATAAGGCGTATAATACATTGTGTGCTTCGCACGCCAACCCCCGTATTGGGGGTACTTCCAATTCACAGTGCATTGCGTGCTTCACACGCCAACCCCCGTATTGGGAGTATTTTCAATATACAATGCATTGCGTGCTTCGCACGCCAATTTTAAGCCTATATACTATGGACGCGCATGTACGTTTGCTTTAAAATATTAGCGATTATTCCATAGGTGCTAATCTCTTGAAAGAAAAATACCCGACTATAATTAATAATATACATATTTTCCTTTCCCTAGGAGCTAGGGGGCGTGGCCCCCTCTGCCCATAGCTATGGGCGCCCATGAGCAGGAGTACCCGCGGCTTCGCTCGCAGTTATGAATAGATTGATTGACAGAAACATGGGTAAATATTGAGAGTTTACCATTTATATACATGATCAGCTAAGCGCCAGTCAACGAAATAGCACGATATCCGCCGATTTGTTTCAAATGTATTTCATTTTACCTACAATATGTTCTACGAACAATATTTCACACCTTAGACGCAAATAATCGAAATGCACATGTTTTTGTCTAGTGTATACCAGGTGTCTTAAAAGTCCCACTCTCCCTCTCCCCTTTAACTTTTGTGTTTGTTAAAACAAACAAACATCCTTTAGGGAACGATACTAACTTTGCCCAAAGTATCTTTTGAAGCAATCGAAAGTTTTGAGTGTGCCCTAAAAATGGGGGATTTTGGGGCAACTCAAAACTTTTAAATGGAAAGTATGGTCTTGTGATACCTCATTGTAAAGATCTATTTAAGTCTAGGAAAATGGCAAAAAGAAAATAAAAATCAGACCACCCAAAACAAAATGGTGGCCCTAAACGTGTTGAAATAAATCGACATAAAGTTGCTAATATTTCGAAAAGGAAGAGTTTTTAAAAACAAAAAACAATTTCAAGAGACAAATAAAAATTATTTCAAACTGCTTTACCTAACAAATTGCTTCCAAATCGATTTCGTAAATTTTATTTTTTTTAAATTTTTTAAGATGTATTAGTTGACTTAAAATTTACGAAATCGATTTGGAAGCAATATATCAGGTCAAGCACTTTGAAATAAACATTTTTGTCTCTTGAAATTTTTCTGAAGACTCTTCCTTTTCGAGATATTAACAACTTTATGTCGTTTTATTTCAACACGTTTAGTTCCGCCATTTTGTTTTGGGTGGTCCGATTTTTATTTTCTTTATGTCATTTTCCTAGTCTTAAATAGACCTTTAAAATGAGGTATCACATGACCATACTTCCCATTTAAAAATTTTTAGTTGCCCCCAAAATTCCCCATTTTTAGGGCACACTCAAAATTTCCGATTGCTTCAAAAGATACTTTGGGCTAAGTAAGTATCGTTCCCCAAAGGATATTTGTTTGTTTTAACAAACACAAAAGTTAAAGGGGGGGGGGGAGTGGGACTTTTAAGACACCTGGTATAACTTAAGGGGGCGCTTCCCTGCCCGCCATATTGAATCTGATTCCCATAAGAGCAATGCTACAGAATAAGTCATTTTTTTCCGTTAATTCGTGGAATAAATTTAAAATTTTGGTTTCATTTTGAAGTACTGTCATATGCGGATGTTGATTGCCGAATACATTTTCAGAAACCGTTTTATTGTTTTCATAAACGTATGATATAAATAGTAAAAAATAGTAAACTTTATTAATTTTTTTCTCAGTTGCAAAAAGAGATATTGCAAAAATCCTTAGCAATCAACACCCACAATCTATTTTACTTTAAGAAAAAAAATACAGCTTTCCTTTTTTAACAAAAACAACACAAAAATATGCTTAATAGTGAAGGTATGTTTTGGTTATTTAACATTGAAATTGGTACCCAATATCGTAGTTTTGAATGTGGAAAGCCGAGCATTAAGTGCCGAGTTTTAGGTCTGCGTTTTCATAGCCCGTTTCATGTTTCTAGAACATTCTTGAACGTTCCGCAAAAGGAAGAGCCTTCGATGGTCCAGGACTGTCTGGAACATTCTCGAACCTTTTCGGCTTTTTATTCAGCCATATTCATAAACAGTCTTTTAGGTACAGATAGCGCCAATTAGGATGGAGCGCGAAGAGGGGAGTGTGCAAGTCTCCTACGCCGGCTCCCACCACATTTCCCCTCTCGCGGCGGAGTACAGTCAGAGCCGCCTGCCCTACCTAATTCATGTCAGCTATGTAGTAGTGTCGATTGTATATCAACACTTTTTGGTGGTGACTGTACTGAAGACTCACAATCGAGTAGGAGAGGGTAATACGTTATAGCGCATGCTCAAGTGACGCTTCACGCTACTTGGCACTATCTGTAACATTATACTTCGTCACATTTTTAAACAAGACATTTACAAACTTTGAAATACATATAAATTGTAAAAAAAAAACACTAACACTTTTACAAACACTTATTACGATTTAGTTTTTTAGTTAATAACAAACTTTTAGAAGACTACTAGTCTTTGTCATTTCACGTGACTGTGTAGTCGGCTGTGGTTGATAGTGTTCTGCTATCAACGACAGCCGACTACACAGTCACGTGAAATGACAAAGACTATGCACAATTATATTACCAAATATTATTTATGGGATAAACGTAATTCATAACATCGTTGATGAAATGACAGAAAAGTCGCTAGTTTTGTTATGCAGCCGACGTTTTCACTTGTAAATCCCTAAAACGTCGGGATAACCTACTACAAAAGAATACACTAATTTGTCCCACCATCCAATTTTAAATTGTAGGCGTTAACAGAATTTGATGTTGAATACGACGCAAATCGTTAACTACGCACAAAAATTGAAAACTTCCCATCAAATTCATAAAACAACAAGTGTCACCAAGTTGGATGTTGAATGTAAAACCAAAACATAACCTTTGTCACAAAATATAGTTTAAAGACTTTTCTATTGAATAGATATCGCCTTTTTGCAAAACATATGTCTGTAAATAGTATCTAGTCAACCTGAATAACGCTAGGTAGTGTTTTCCGCCACCGCCCTTTAGTTTAAGCCACGAAGGTCTAGATGTGTATAAATACGGTGCGCTGACACACTGTTGCTAAGGCATGCAGGTAGGCCCCAAGCAACACCTTCTATATTAAAATAATAAGATCCGGCGATTTCGCTACTATTTTTAAGTTACAGGAACTTGTAGGACTCAAGGCTGCTGTGACGGAATTAAAACAGCGGACGCGAGTAGCGGTGCTACAATTGCCAGCGGTTTGGATACTCTTCCGCGGACAGCCAGCCAGGTGCCTTAAGTGTGCGGACCCACAAAGAGGTCGAGATTACCAGCAGGGAATCGAGGAACCAGCGAAGTGTTGTAACTGCGATGACGAGCTGGAAGGACTACAGGCTCATAAGAAACGGGAAAGGAGCAGACGCGGCGCACAGGCTGGGGCAGTTTGGGAAAGGACGGGGATCGAAACTGCGACCCTCGTCGGGTGCTGCGACTCTTTCTGGCCGTCGGCAGGGCAGAACTGGGCCTAGTCCAAGGGTTGTTCCACCGGCAGCTCAACCTTTGACCAAAGACCTGGTCGTCCACCCAAGCCTCCTACCCCTGTCTCTAATTCTGTTATAGGTGCTAAGTTCTCTACTCGGCAGCAGTCACTGTAGCAAAGAGACCAACGGCCGAGATCGGAGCTCCAGCCAAAAGACGTAGGAAGAGAGCTTCCCACAAGGAGGGAGACACACCCGGTGCAATTTTGTTTAAATCACTTTTGCTTCGAATGCGAGTGGGACCCAGGGATTCTCGTGGAAGTGCCACCAAAGAAGCGGCGAGTGCCTGGGTGCAATCCGTCATCCCTCAAAGACAGAAGCGATTCCACCATCTCAACCGAGAAGGTGATGCAGTGGATCACCCAGATTATTCCTGTGATTCTAGGTTCCGGGAATAAAAGCCCTTCAAATCTGATCGGACTCATTTTGACCAACGTCCAGAAACTATGTTCCTACAATGAGGTCTGCTGAGCCTCCACAAACGGAAGAATCCATCGTGCATGCCACTAAATATTATAGTATGTTTCAGTAAATGTACACAGATTGCAGCTTGCAACCATTAGGGAGTTCCCTAGATGTTGCTACCGCATGTCCATGGGGGGAGGGAAAGTGTTTTAGTGGGTATTCTCCCTTGCATGTGAGAGGTGAGTCCCACAGTATATTAGAGAAGGTATACATATGGCCTTGAGATGCGCAGTAGACTCGGAATTGATTCGAGTGGTGGTGGGTCAGAAAGGCTCAGTCTGTTGCCATGCTCTGAACGTAATACTTCGGTCAGGAAGCGAATAAAATATTCTAATAAATACATTGTCTGTGCGTGGTATCCCTTCCCCTCCAGCGGACGGCGTCCCCACTTCCCTAAATTCCTCCCTCTCGCCAACGCATCTGAAAGGTCATGCTATATCTGACGAAGTATACCTCTCAGGAGAGAGGTCTGTGTAAATGCATTGCATCCTACAGAAAAAAACAACTTTAAGGTTAGTTATAGTTTTTTCATTGTAGCTCGTGCATCACTGAAGATGGCGACATTTCCGTTGAAACATGTTTGAGTTAGTGAACGTAGTGTTATTTCATCAAGTTATCTTCTCACAAGACAAAGCTCATAGTTATTTATTAGTATACAGCCAGTATTAAAATTTAACTTACTTTGCATTTTTTGGTCTGTATTCATCCCTGAATGAGTGGCAATGATGAGTCGGTGAGGTGTGCGATCCATAGCCGTCTGAATTTAGCTGAAATCAAAACAAATTAATCACTTTTAACAATTTTAAGTTAATATATTGAATAGTATGGTTCGTACAGATTTTGTATTCAGGACCTTAACAAAGGTCCTACCTCTAACCGAAACTTTTGTATGCACCTATTTAGAGCCTAACCGTTTTCTTTTAATATAGTGTACGCCAAAGTGTCCAACGTGGTCTCATATTTCTTCTAAAACCTACCGTTGAAAAGCTGTTTAAAAAGTAGGCAACCAAAACAATTAAGTAAAAGAAAAACCGTATATGTGTGCGGTCGTGGGACCCCAGTCAGGAACGAAGTTCATCACGCCTTTTCTTCAATTCTTTTACCAGCCTTAACGGCAACATACACACATTCCTTTAATCTTCCAATTGCCGTTTATTATTAGATTGTTTTTTTAGAAATATTTACTGTTTCCGTACGTTTAATGTTACTATAAAAAAGGTGTAGAATTAATTATAACATCAAAGCTAAGATGGTAATCGCAGTTGTTCAATATTCATTCAATAATCATTAAATGTTGGTTCATCCGTCTAGGCCTAACCTAATATTATTGTGTGTATGTTTAATTTATTTTAACTGTCTTAACGGCATCATATATACAATAATTTTAGGTCAAGCCTAGATTTAAACTTACTTTCTAGGCCTAACCTAAAATTTCAGCGCTTGACGATAATATCAGCTGATGTAAAGCAGCTGTTGTTGGGTTTTAGAACAGCTGATTACATTGGCTGATTGTTTTAATGCCACGTTGCTTATTGTCAATGTCTTGTTCGAGATTAGTTATAACGCTGTAATGGTAGTAAACAGAAAGTTTTTATGGTAGAGCATTATTTTCGCTCATACGGCACATGATCAGTCCTAGTTTTATGGGATCTGCTGTAGAGTTTCAAGAACGATTACACAAACAGCTGTTAAATAATGCTGTTATGATAAGTGTTGTGTCCGTCCCACGGTTAGTGTTTTAACTCAGCGTAAAGGTTATGTAGGCCATCCAAACCACGGCAGACTTCTTCAGCAACTCTAGAGGCACAAGGGTAAACCAAATTTTTTAAATCTTTAAAAAATTAAAAATAAATTTTAAATTCACAACTGCTGACATTCTTTGTAAAATTCTGTTTTTACATTTTACTTCTCATTTTTAAATAATTTTAATTTGTTTGTTACTTTTTGTCTATAGTGTCGTATGAAAGTGTCCATAATCAAGTTTAAAGTTTAAACTGTTTATAAATTCACTAAAATAAATGAATAAAGTGCAAGTCTTTGACGAAGCCCATAACGGAACAAAATAAGAAGATTATAACGGACCTGATGATGACGGTATATAGTTGAAACCAGTTCTTTAGTAGAACAAACAAGGATTGTTGGCGTGTTTAAACTGATTGTATTTACAATCATGTAGGCTACCAACACAATATTCTTTAATTTGACATTTCACAAATTGCGGGTCCCCAACTGAAAATGTTGGGTACTCCCAAAGTTCTTAATTTTGGGGCGAGAGCACAAATTAGCACAAAATAAACTTCCAGTGGCATAGGTAACAGTGCTAAAAGATTTGGATTTATTCAAATTAATATAAAATGAAAAGTGGTAGTTGAGAAACTTCAAGACCCTTACATTGTTTCAGTAAGCAGAGATGACTCAAAGGGTGGTTAAACCGGTCGAAATGTAGAAAAATAATTCTATAAAATATAAGTCGGGAAACGCTTCATTTGCAAGCTATCCGTTGTTTTGTTTTTCACTAAAACTGAACTATAAAGCTAGGATTAGAGAAATTAGAAGCAGCATTTTTTCGGCAAGGTTTAGGAGAAATTCACATTCGAAAAACTATATTCGTTCATTCTGTGACGTTATTAGTAAACAAAGACGATTTTTTTCGCCCTCTTTTGAGCAAGTTTTTGCTTACAACTTTAGACTACAAAAAAGTTGTCTTGACCTTTTTTTGGTTGAATGTACGGGTTTAGAGTAATTTAGGTTTGAAGATACTCCCAATACGAGGGTTGGCGTGCGAAGCAAAAATGTTTTGTGTATTGAAGATACTCCCAATATGGGGGTTGGCGTGCGAAGCACAAAATGCTTTGTGTGTTGAAGATACTCCCAATATGCGGAATGGCGTGCGAAGCATGCAATGCATTGTGTATTGAATCAATATGCGGAATGGCGAAAATACTCCCAATATGCGGAATGGCATGCGAATGGCACGCAATGTTTTGTGTATTAAAGATACTCCCAACACGGGGGTTGGCGTGCGAAGCATGCAATGCATTGTGTATTGAAAATAGTATCAATATGCGGAATGGCGTGCGAAGCACGCAATGCATTCTGTATTGAAGATACTCCCTATACGAGGGTTGGCGTGAGAAGCACGCAATGCTTTGAGTGTTGAAGATACTCCCAAGATGTGGAA
>JAGFPH010000736.1:221832-241146 GCA_018207615.1 Philaenus spumarius
ACTTCTGCGCTTTGTGAGTTTGCACCTCGACCTTGCGGGCTCGGATTTTGGACTGCTTCGCTTCGCTTGCATCCTGGAAACACGCCGGGATTTTTTACGTAAATAACTCGTCTGAGCCACTCAGAAAAATGCTGCCGTTAGAATGCTAACACATGTATGTATATTCTGTAATAGATGAAATAAAACAATAACACACAATCTCACAACAAATACGTTTAATAAATCAAACGCGTTTCAACGGCAAAGTCGCCATCCTCAGTGATAAAGCTATAAAAGCGCCAAAGTACAACTAATTATTTACTTATATTCTGTAATATTTAATGACACCCGAAAACGTGTTCTGGAACCATGATCGGTGCTCATTGACTAATCCCAACCTTATGTCTCACCATAAGAGTCACTGCAATAGTTCCAACTTTCCCAAGGAATTAGTTATAAATATACGTAAATTTAAAAGTGCGTTTTGCGTGCATATGTTGCAATTAACGGCGCTGTATATGCAAAAAACAAACTGCCAGTGTGTATCAAAATTGCATAAACGCGCCTGGAAGTCATCGGGACAAAATTGTAGCAGAACATCGTTGGGCGCAACTTTACTATTCGACTCCCTTGCAGCGGTACCAACATATAAGCAAGGAATGCCCTAATACGTCATTGTAATGTTCAATTCAATTTCTAAACGTCTGAAATAGCTAAATGAAAACTGAAAATAAGTTTATAAACAAAATGTATTGTAATTAATTATAAATAAATAGGCTAATAAAACACTTTATACTTTCAACTATATTTATAAGTTATTAAGTAAATATTACACGTAAGCTTATGTCAGACATGGAACATCGGATTGTGAATGCAAAAGTAAATAAACACGATAGCCGGTTTCCGCTATTTCTACGGCTTAACATCACTTAATAAAATAAAATAATACACTTTTAACCTCAACTCACTTCACAAATTGTTTAATTTACACAACTGTTGAAATATTAGAGATACATTGTATGGTAAAGCGGTCGAAATGTAAAGTGACTCAAACTGACGTACATAATGTCATTCTTGAAACACGATTCATGAATTCCGCTATTCCTCTACTTCTAACATCACCTAATAAAATATGTAGAACAAAATAAATAGAAAGACCCCAAATTTCAACTTTATAAAACTCTTTAATAAATGAATGTACTTAATGTTAACTGTATTTTAAAATTAAACTGTACTATTACATTTTCATCTCGGTGTAACTTGCATCAATAACGCCCCAACTTTCTACCTTGAATTTTGAATTATATCGGTATATTTACGCATTCTTCCACCAATAAAGTAGTTCTACATCAAAATTACGATTCAAATTTAATAAAATAATTACTAACTGACGAAAACTATTGCAAGTACTAATCAAAATTAGGCAATAATGCAAAGTAAAAAAATTACAAAATGTAATTCATATTTTAAGTTTATTAATACATCCAACATTGTATATTATAAAGTAATACTCATTTTATTCGAATACTACACACAAATTTAAGATACTTCTAATAAAACTTAAATAACATTGTAATCAATTCAAAATTGTAAACTTATAAAATTATTAAACAAAAAGTAAAGATTTGTTTGAATAGAACAGTTAATTACAACCTTATATATAGGCCTATAAAACAAAAATAGCCTAAAATTGTAACTTACATTACATTCCAAATTTATTCAAATACAAATAGCAATCACAAATTAATGTCTTTTTTTTAAACAACTACAACTTTACATCATACAAAAAATAAAATAGCCTGCAATTAGGTCCAACTTTACTATTTGACTCTAGGCTAGCCTATGGCAACAGAAATGCAAAAATAATAATAAGACTTACCTATATTGTTTAGTCACAGTATATTGCCGATAACAGTATGATTATAATATTTGTATGATTATAATATTTCGTCGTATTACCACTTTATATAATTAGAATTAAAAAAAAACTAGAGGACTGACCTAAACTGTTTAGTCACAGTATGTTGCCGATAACAGTATGATTATAATATTTCGTCGTATTACCACTTTATATAATTAGAATTAAAAAAAAAACTAGAGGACTGACCTAAACTGTTTAGTCACAGTATGTTGCCGATAACAGTATGATTACAATATTTCGTCGTATTACCACTTTATATAATTAGAATAAAAAAAAAACTATAGGACTGACCTAAACTGTCTAGTCACAGTATGTTGCCGATAACAGTATGATTATAATATTTATATGATTATAATATTTCGTCGTATTACCACTTTATATAATTAGAATAAAAAAAAACTATAGGACTGACCTAAACTGTCTAGTCACAGTATGTTGCCGATAACAGTATGATTATAATATTTATATGATTATAATATTTCGTCGTATTATCACTTTATATAATTAGAATTAAAAAAAAAACTAGAGGACTGACCTAAAATGTTTAGTCACAGTAAGTTGCCGATAACAGTATGATTATAATATTTCGTCGTATTACCACTTTATATAATTAGAATAAAAAAAAAACTAGAGGACTGACCTAAACTGTCTAGTCACAGTATGTTGCCGATAACAGTATGATTATAATATTTATATGATTATAATATTTCGTCGTATTACCACTTTATATAATTAGAATTAAAAAAAAAAACTAGAGGACTGACCTAAACTGTTTAGTCACAGTATGTTGCCGATAACAGTATAATTATAATATTTCGTCGTTATTATCACATTTATAATTAGAATGAGTTGCCTAAACTGTTCGTTTCTACACAAAAAATTTCCATAACGAACTTTTGATTTGAAAGTTTTTAATGTTGTGCGTGTTGAAGATGGTTAATATTGGTTTCCCGGCATCAGTGAAGTGTATAAATACTATATTTATTAAGAAAAAAGTTCAGGTTTGTGTGTTTGTAGTAGTTTTCATTGACAAGTTAAAGTAAACAATTACCTAAATTTCCATAACGAACTTTTGATTTGAAAGTTTTTAATGTTGTACGTGTTGAAGATGGTTAAATATTGGTTTCCCGGCATCAGTGAAGTATATAAATACTATATTTATTAAGAAAAAAGTTCAGGTTTGTGTGTTTATAGTAGTTTTGATTGACAAGTTAAAGTAAACAAATACCTAACCGTCTTTACAGCACTTTTTAGGGCATAATTTCATATTTTTATTGCACTTTACACAATAGTATTGCTCTGTTATAACTTTGAGCTCCTGGAGCCACTTTAAGTATTCCAGGTTTTTAACGCTTCTTTACGATTAAATTTCTTAGATTTATTTTTCCATTATTTTACAGTTTTCTCAAACAAAATTGTTTTACTTTACAAAAACTCTGTTATGACTTTTGCACACGGGACTCGTATTTCTAGGCTACGCATACGCGCGGTTAAACACTTGTATTCCTACGCATGACGTCACAACTTATTTCGAAAATGTCAGTCCGTATCGCGATCACAAAACTATACAATTACATGAAGAATAAATACATTCTTAAATATATTATGTACAAATTGTGTACCCAAATAACATATCATAGCTTAAAACATGTAATTGCAGTTCTTAAACACATTACACAACAAACAATACAATATTAATACGCATTATGCATTAAACATTTATACGCTTTACATACGGGAAAAAATAACTTCAAACATTTATTTTTTATATTTATTCGTAGACCCTATATTTACAGTTAATCTTCGTCGTCTGCAAACATATCTATATTTACAGTAATCATTATACCACTAATCTACTGAACTACAATATATAATTCAACATTCAATTAGTACAATATAGTTAGGTTGGCAGCACTACTCTCTATCCTAAAAACATCTGGTGTGCACATCACACAACTTTCCTTACCAAAATAGATGCTGTATCAATTATCAAATTTCTCGAGCGAGAGATTGATGATACCATTTTCGAGTTAATAGGAGTATCCGTTTCGAAGAAAGCGGTACTAACTTCAAAACGGTTAATCCCACGGACCTGATTTTGGTCTCAATCGATTTCTAACCTCACAAAATGTCAAATTTGATACCAAATACGGCTAGTTTAAAAAAAAAAATTTACCCCCAAAAACACCCTTTTTGGGGGCAATTTTTGAAAAAATGGAAAAAGTTGAGTGGGGTATCGTTTTTGACATAATTTTGGACGCTGAATCAAATGAGGCCATTTTCAAGTCGATAGGAGCAGCCATTTCAGAGATAAAAACAAAATAACTTGGTTTTTGTAATAACTTTTTTCAACGAATTTTTAACGGTCTTTCGCGTACATAGGGTGTTAAGGGGGTCGGAGTAGAGTATGTTAGCAAAGTTTAATCAAAATCGTTAGAGGGAATTTGGAGTAAATACCAAAAATGTGCTAAAAACTGCTCCCACGGTAAGACACCACCTCCGATTTGCTTCAAATTTACATGGGTTTAATTGTTTACATGTTTGAAGATATCCTGTAAATTTCAGTTCGATCCGTCCAGCCGTTTGCCCTGTGCACTCCGGACACACACACACACACACACACACACAGACACACAGACAGACCAATTGCCAAAAATGCATTTTTTGGACTCAGGGGGCCTTGAAACGTAAAGATATTATGAAAACTCGACATCGAATTTTTGGGTCGATCGCAATACTTACCTTACCTAGTATAGGGTAAGGAAAGTAAAAAAGGTCTTCTTTTGCAAACATATGAGCGGGGAGTCGAATAGTAAAGTTACGCCCATCGTTGACTGCACAATGCGTTACAGTTGAAGTTGTAGTGGTCTTGGTTGATCAGGAATTCAATAGACGTGACATTGTATTGCGTACCACGATGATCGCCTACAACGAGTTTTTGAAACACACCAGCTTACGATGCAATGTCCTTTAATTTAACGTTGGACAAGGGTTAAATTTCGGCACTGCTAATCATAGATAAACTACCTGTTCTTCCGTGTTTCGTCTATTCCCTGTGCTTCACAAACATCTGTTTTCCCCAAATCACCTGTGATAGTAAACAACAGCAAAGTTTGTGAGGTTATTATGGTCGTTATAGTGTCGTTGTTTGGGTTCGAGTACTACTTGAGTAGTTAATTATTTGTGCGTCGCTAGAAATACCTGGATCAATTAATTACAATAAAAATGGACAGTTTAACGGTTATCAGCAGGCCTTCACTAAGAGCATTTCTAACAATGAATCTACAGTATTGCTATGACTGCTAACATACCGGTATGCCTACTTCTACGCCACAAAAAAAGCTCTTCTAAGAAAAAACTATGTTACTTAGAAAATGAAAATGTTTTCATGATGAGCCTTAAAGTTAAGAGCCACCTAAAAAGGAAAATGGAGATTCTGTGATAATACCATTATTATTATCTTTTACACTATATGTTTACGAGAAACTGACGGTTTTTACATACCATTACAAGCGTGTCGGTTTCTCGTGACGATTCCGTGTGTCGATTTTAGGAAGATTATCCGCGGATAAATAATATTCTACGATAAAAACCTTCCGAAATGGGTTTTGTAGAAATTTCTAATTTGACTGGTAAACCAGTCTAGAGGGGAAAAAAGCAGTTTTTGCTAAAAAATACAACAGCTACCCGATTGCGCTATGGCTCAAAGCATAGTTTGAATAAGGAAATACCACCTCCTGAAACAATGAATTTTTAACTGTGGAATTATTGAAACAATAAAAACAGAATAAAATATTTATTGTTTTGTTTGTAGCTAATTTTTTTTTTTTTTTTAAATCATTGGATGAAAATTTATACTTTCAATGGAAAAGTTGTAGTAAATTAAAAACCTTTTAAAATGAGACTTTGTAAGTCATGATCGGTGCATTTTTTTACTGAAAAATTGAAAAACGGAAATATGGATTTTTTTACTAAAGAAATTGGAAAACAAAGCACAATTGCATTTTTTACCGAACAAAATGGGAAAACGAGGCAAAATTGCATTTCTTATTGAATGAAATAGACAAACAACGGAAAATGAATTTGTTTTACTAAACAAAATAGAAAAACTATGGAAAAATGGAAAACAGCGGAAAATTTCATTTTTTACTGAAAAAATGGAACATCGGAATTTTTTTTGTTGCAAAATTACATTTTGACATTTTAAAAGTTAAAGCTTTGAAATAGTGTAAAATGACAGTTAATGGCAAGTATATCAACCACGTACAAGGAAGCCCAGTCGGATATATGAATTTTGCATAGTAATTTTTTCAACAATTTGGAGCGTTATTTAAAGAAATACATATTTTAAATGAATTTTTACGGCCTATTTAGATTTTTCAAACGGAATCTGAAAGTAGAAATCACAGCTTCAAAATTTATATATTTTCCGTAAAAATGATGGGCAGTTGAAAAAAAAGTGGTCCAAAGCAAGGCCCTAAAAGTAGAGTAGCCAGCGGCAGAGAAGCCCCCTCACCAACTCTACTTAACTCCCACACATGACGCGGTTTTTAAATTTACAGTACTATAATTCGTCAGGTACAGCTCTCAGATGCGCTGCCGGGAGGGAAGAATTTAAGCAAGTGGGGACGCCGTCCGCTGCAGGGAAATGGACACCACACAGAGACAATATATTTATTGCAAACCCTTACAAGGGCTTATAGACCGAAGTATTATGTTCAGAGCGCGGCAATAGACTGAGCCTTTGTGACTCCTCACCACTAGAATCAACTCCGAGGCGCATCTCGAGGCCACGGTTCATGCTAGACCTTCTTAACACACAACTTTTCCATTAAAAATGGGTAGCCTATAGCGTTTCATCCGATGATTTACAAAATATAAGCAAAAACCAAAAAAGTCAATAATTCACGTTTTTTTTTCAATAAAATAAAAAATCATTGTTTCCGAAGTTGGTGTTTTCATCTACAAACTATGCCTCCAGTCAATCGGGTTGCTGTTAAATTTTTTAGCATACAAAATCTCTATTGACTGCTCTATATCAAAGTCCGGCGCTGACAACGTTTGTTTACAGTCCGATTCCTTTCTAAACAGGCGTAGCTGGATAGTCATGAAAACGTTGGATCACGTGGGCAGTTTGACAGACAGAAAGCAGACAGACGACATTCACGCGACGAGACTGACGGACGCTTTAATTGGTTAGACAACGGCACGCACACATTCAACACATGCGAGAACCCGTTTCTAGGATACAAACTGATTTACACACTGTTTAGCGTTCTAACAAAGTTTCCAACCCGTCTTGATAATAAGTTTGATCTTTCATTCTAGTAACCGTTTTGATAAATATGTTGATACTAGTGCAGAAAGCACGTGCAGATTAATTTGATACACATGAGAAAAAATATAATTTCAAAATATTTTAAGTTTAATGTGTTGTAGAAATAATGGAGGCTCTATGACTTTTTGAGGTTAGAAGTCGATAAAAATGTACATTTTTACTTTCTCCCCCTATACCATAGTATATGGAGAAAGTATTGTATTCGTCAAAATTTTCGAGTTTGAGTTTTTGGTGGAAATATCTGTTTTCGGCCCCCCTGAACCTAAAAAAAGTGGTTTTGGGAGTGATGTCTGCGTGTGGGGGTGAGTGTGTGTGTGTGTGTGTGTGTGGATATTATCAGAGCCTAAACCAGTCGTCCGATTTTGATGAAATTTGGTATGAAGGTACTAGTAAACGGTAGGTTATCTCCAGGCGTTTTTTCGTTTTTGTGAATATTTTATTTTTAAGGGTAATTTTCCCATAAAAACCCTTAAAATAACGGAAAAATCATCTTTTCTCAAAAACGGCTCTAACGATTTTTATAAAAATTTTATAGTTTATTAGGCACCTAAAGTACTAGAAACTTTAAAAGTTTAATCAAAATCGTTCGAGCCGTTTTTGAGAAAAGTTGGTTTTTCCGTTGGAAAAGTTGGTTTCTTTCATACACTATTGGCTTCATGAAATAATATTTTTTTATTAAGTTCCTATAATTAGGGAGAAAGTATGTGTCAGTTTCCTTATACCGTTTATTTTACAATTTGTTTTGTTTACTTCGTTCTTAAAAAGAAAGTACTTAGGCCTACAAAGAACTAGGCTATATCTAACCAATGAATACAGAACCTATAAGAAGCGCAACGCTTATGGAGAATAGTCAGCCCGGTTGGTTGCCGCCAAATCGAGCTTAGCGTGGCATCCGCTAGGCAGCGCTGGCAGAATGGCTGGCTCATTATCTATCTCACACTTGCCTTACCGACGACAGTAGCGCTCTCGCTAACTAGTGGCTGCCGCGCTAAGCTTGCCAGATTCAAATAAAACTAGGCTGAATCTTTAACATGGGCGTTGCGCTTCTTGTAAGTTCTGTATCCATTGATCTAACCTGGGTATACGCCGTTAGGTATTTTCAACATGGTAAGTGTACAGAGCCTTTAATTAAACATCTTATTAAAAGACCTGAATTAATTTTGTAAAACAAAACAAAAGATCGTATATTTTAATCAACGATTTATTTAACCCAAAATATTTTAAATACTTTAATTTAGGCAAATTGTATATTGTTAACTTCAAAATTAACTTAAGTTTTTATCAACAGTAGGCCTATATTTGTAAATTAATAAAATGTCAAACTTTTATGATTCTATTTTAATCGCAAGTACCAGGAGACCGAGCTAAAGCTCGATTATAAGCAGGGCCTAGTTCGCTCACGTCAATAACTATTATTGCAAATTTCCGTCAACATCGTTTAGGTTAGGCCTATAACATTAAACAACTAAATAAAGGGTATGTTTATTTAGCAGAAGTATTCGTTGCCATGGTAACTATAAATTGATACAACATTTTAGGCTTACCTCTAATAAAATACAGTTTAAAAGAAAACAGATGATTATTGTAATGGCATTGAAAACATTTGCATCAGCTGTGCTTCGTTTAAAAAAAAACAGATGATTATTGTAATGACATTGAAAACATTTGCATCAGCTGTGCTTTGTATTGTTTAAAATGGACAAATTTCACTTTTTAATTTAATAAAAAGACGTAGAAAACGAATTTTCCCAGACTGGTGACCATTTCCAATCGATTTCTCGTGGCCAAAAGCCCCATATAAAATCAAAAAATCAAAAATCCTTAGACGGAGATTCCAGATCCATTTAGCAGACAGACAATTAATTATCTCTCGCTTTAGAAGATAAGATAAATCATGAAGCATATTATATATAGCCTACCATTAGTTGTATAACTCATAAACAAAAACAACCAACATTTTAAACAGTTTGTTTTTATTATTTTTAATTTTTAATAAATTACCTGCTTACACGCTTCCTCAGCAAGAGTTAAATTAATTAAATTACAAATGAAAAAACATCGACCTATATCTGTAGGATCAGGATAGCTCAGTGGTAGAGTGTTGCCCCGGAAAGGCAAAGGTCCTGGGTTCAATTCCCGGTCTTGGTCCATGCTTTTTCACTTGTAATTTAATTAGTTTTTTTTACTGAAATTCTAAATAAGTAACAAATACATACACCAAATTTGAACTCAATATCTTATCTACTTCTAAAAATATTAAGTTTAAAAAAAAGACGAATAAATAGATAACCAAGCGTTTCCGGATCTAAGTTTATTGGAATTTTTTATTTTATTTTTACCTAAGAACAAAACAGTTCCAGAGAGTTCCGGAAGAAGATTAGGTCATACACCTGATGAAGCCGTCAGTGGTCGGCGAAACCACGCAGTAGTGATTCCAATAAAATAACATTTGACGAACTTTTGTATAAAACTTTAAACCAGTGCAAGTCAAACTTTTTACGTAACCTGTAGGATACGTTCAAGTACATCGCGCTTGGCGTGCGAAGCACGCACGGGAGTCAGCTTGTAATAATAACAAGAAAAACATTGAAATAAGTCTTGTACAAAAACCCTAGCTAGTTCACTCCAGTTCTCCCCCATACCAGCCTAGAGCGTATTCTAGTGCAAGACAATTAGCAATGCAGTCCTGTGCAGCCATTTATCGATTCCACTAGGGAATAGGTCTTTTGAAACGAAGAGGGTGGACTTACAAAAAGGGATATTTCATCCCCTACGGCATGACGTCATTCTGTCCCCCTTTCTCCTTTGTATGTAAGGAAACCCGAGTTACTAGACACCATGGCGTCTAAACATTGTTGTGGGAGCCGTTGGAGTACTGGTCGGCGTTATTTTGTAACCGATACAAGGACAGATACAGGGTGTTCACAAAGTTATGCACAGACTTCGTTGTCCCATTGTAGGTGTACAAAATAGAGATTACATTTTGTATAAATTATTTTAACGATTAAATACAATTACGTAAAACTGGATTTACTGAATACCTATACAGGGTGTAAAAAAAAACCTTTCAGGACATTGAGATATGATTTCTCATACAAATAAACGGTAAAAGGAACTGACACATACTTTCTCGCAAACATATTTAAATTACTAAACAGATTCACGGTGACTTGTAGGGTGGGGTAGGAGAGGTGATTTTGTATTAAAGTTGTTTTCCCATAAAAATCCATAAAATAACGGAAAAACCAACTTTTCTCAAAAACGGCTCGAACGATTTTGATTAAAATTTTACAGTTTATAGTACTTTAGGTCCCTAATAAACTATAAAATTTTAATCAAAATCGTTAGAGCCGTTTTTGAGAAAAGTTTATTTTTCAGTTATTTTAAGGGTTTTTATGGAAAAATTACCCTTAAAAATTAAAAATTCACAAAAATGAAAAAAAAGCCTGGAGATACCGTGAATTAGTACCTCCATACCAAATTTCATCAAAATCGGACGACTGGTTTAGGCTCTAGGTCTGATAACATCCACACAGACACACATACACACACAGACATCACTCCGACAACCACTTTTTACTTTCTCCCCATATACCATAGTATATGGAGAAAGTATTGTATTCGTCAAAATTTTCGAGTTTGAGTTTTTGGTGGAAATATCCGTTTTGGGTCCCCCTGAACCTAAAAAAGTGGTTTTCGGAGTTATGTCTGTGTGTGTGTGTCTGTATGTGTGTCTGTGTGTCTGTGTGGATGTTATCAGACCTAGAGCCTAAACCAGTAGTCCGATTTTGATGAAATTTGGTATGGAGGTACTAATCTACGGTATATCCAGGCGTTTTTTTTATTTTTGTGATTTTTTTATTTTTAAGGGTAATTTTCCCATAAAAACCCTTAAAATAACGGAAAATCAACTTTTCTCAAAAACGGCTCTAACGATTTTGATTAAAATTTTATAGTTTAATAGGGACCTAACGTACTATAAACTGTAAAATTTTAATCAAAATCGTTCGAGCCGTTTTTGAGAAAAGTTGGTTTTTCCGTTATTTTATGGATTTTTATGGGAAAATGACTGTTAAAAATAAAAAAATCACAATAAATTGGTAATAGTATTTTTTTATTAAGTTTCTATAATGAGTTAGAAAGTATGTATCAGTTTCCTGATACCGTTTATTTAGGTTCAGGGGGGCCCAAAACGGAGATTTCCACCAAAAACTCAAACTCGAAAATGTTGACGAATACAATACTTTCTCCATATACTATGGTATAGGGGGAGAAAGTAAAAGGAAGAAAAAAGTACATAATTATAAACATAGGCCCGAAAACGCTTCGTTTTCCAGATATCCGCAATTTTGTTTTTTTTACAAAATAATTCATACCTAAAGAACGGTTTGACTGATTGAGTTCACACTTGGCATGAAGTTTAACCTAACAATGATCTATCTCAAGAGAAATAAGCGATTAAATCCAATTATGAGTTTCAAAATGGCGGCTATTTGAAAATTTCAAACCTAAATTACTCAAAAGTAGTACATTCTAACAAAAAATGTCAAGATACCTTTTTTGTAGCCCTTTTGATTCCCTATCGGATGGTGTAACTGTCAAAATAATCGGATAAAGATAGCTAAGTTAATGATAATGGCAGCAAATGTACATACAATATTGTAGCATTTACTGTGTTGGTATCTGATGCCGGGTTGAACAAACCAATTTATACATAACTTAGCTATTATCCTTCATCCGATTGTTTTGACAGCTACACCATCCGATAGGGAATCAAAAGGGCGACAAAAAAGATATCTTGACATTTTTTGTTAGAATGTACCTTTTGAGTAATTTAGGTTTGAAATTTTCAGCCGCCATTTTGAAACGCATGATTGGATTTAATCGCTTATTTTTCTTGAGATATATCATTGTTAGGTTTCTCAATCAGTCAAACCGTTCTCTAGATATGAATTATTTTGTACAAAAAACAAAATTGCGGATATCTGGAAAACGAAGCGTTTTCTGGCCTATGTTTATATGAGCTTTTTTCTTCCTTATTCTATGAGGAATCATATCCCAAAGTAATGAAAGGTTTTTTGTACACCCTGTATACGGGATTGGTAAAACAGTTTGAAACGGATAGTTTCATGATTTTAATTTCATGTTTTTAGTTTCATGATTTTAGTTTCATGATTTTAGTTTCATGATTTTAGTTTCATAATTTTAGTTTTATCATTTTTTCACCAAGCCACTTCATATAGTTATTTGTGTATCTAGGGTGCAAAGTTGAGTTTGCCGCACGAGATAAAGCCTCGGGCGGCTAAGTTTATTGAGTGTGACAAATTAAACATTTCACCCGTGATACACACAACGTTTTTCCTACAGCTACATTTTAAATTAGTGTTTTAGTTTTTTAAAAGATCTGTTTTATAGAGGTTAGTTCCATCACAATCAACATTTTCAAAACATAGATTACATCAGCTGTTTACTTTGCGTACAGTGTGCAAAGTTAACAGCTGGAGTGCGAAAGTGTTACTTTACCGCACGCCAGCTGTTTAGCCGTGCGATAAAGTAAAACCGAGAGGTATAATTACTTGACGCTGAACACATGCGCACTGCTGTGAGGGTGAGTTGGCAATTTATTAAGTAGTTGTAGGGAAAATTATTTGATTTGTTATTCCGTCTTGTGACTTCGTCACGTTGTCCTATTTACGGTGCGTTTCGAGATATAGTTGCGGACAGCCTAACTCTGAACCAGGAAAAGGTTAGGGTCTTCCGCCCAGCCGACCCTAATTAGTGACGCTTGGCTAAACTCAATGAAAACAAGTAGGCCTACTAGGTGCCTAATACCAAAAGTCAGTTAAATTATTGTCCAAAATTATTAAAAACCATTATCATATTACGTTTATTACAGTATTTAAATTTCGATTATTTTTATACTAAATTTGATGTAAATCGGACAATTTTACATTTGTAAAAAATGCCGGCCCTACGGTTTTTGTAGTCCTTTTGATTCCCTATCGGATGGTGTAACTGTAAAAGCAATCGGATGAACGATAATAGTTAAGTTATGTGTAATAATTGGTTTGTGCAACAGCAGCCATTTTGAAACGCAGATTGGATTTAATTAGTTATTTTTTTAGATATATCATTGTTAGGTTAAACTTCATGCCAAGTTTGAACTCAATCAGTCAAACCGTTCTCTAGATTTCAATTATTTTGTACAAAAAACCAAATGGCGGATATCTGGAAAACAAAGCTTTTTCGGGCCTATGTTTACATAAACTTTTTTCTTATTTTGACCCAAATAACCATTCTCCGAAGTTTGACCCCGTAATTACTGGACACCCTGTACATTCCTAAAATATAACTATGGTAAATACAAATAAAACATGATATAAGACAATCTAATTCTCGCTCAACTACATTAACTTTTGTGTCGCTATGTATTATTTTGTATTTATTGTATATTAAATTAAGTTACATAGTATATTAATTATGTTTTCAAATTTTCCTTGAAACCGGCGATTTGTTCTGGTTATCAAGCAATACAAAATTATTACAATCATACATAGAGTATTTTTTGTTCCTCGATATGTTCACGTTTTTATATGAATTGTATTTTAGTTCCACTGTTCATTCAAAGTTAGTTTTAAAAAGAAAAACTAGTTTGGCGGTACAAGTTGGTAAAATGGTCCGATTTACATTACAATTAGTATAAAAATAATCGAAATTTAAATATAAAACGTAATATGATAATGGTTTTTAATAATTTTGGACAATAATTTAACTGACTTTTTGGTATTAGGCACCTAGTACTTGTTTTCATTGAGTGCAGCCAAGCGTCACTAATTAGGGTCGGCTGGGCGGAAGACAATAACCTTTTCCTGGTTCAGAGTTAGGCTGTCCGCAACTATAGTAATCTCGTTTGAACCTATCTCTCATTTGATTCAATACTCACTTCGCTCACTAAGGCGTACGTAAAAGCAAATGCAAACAGATTATTGCATACTCTCGGTATTTTCACTGAAATAACGATTAATTAGGACAGAGGCGCTTGGCGTAGTGGGAGTAGCGGTGGCATGTAAGTAAGCATGCGCAGAAGGGCCAGAGATTCGATTAAGAGAGAGGCACTTTATCATTGTACATTGGTGGGGATAAAGATGAACCGGATCCTGACGCAAGCGCAGTAGGGCCAAAGTTTTTGTGTGAATGACAGGATATATTCCAAAAGATTAGCTATATGCTGAATGTTAGACCTTTGTTTGGCGGTACGATTGCAAGGGTCGCGTCTAATTTAATTGTATTGAATATGAACAGCCTACTCAACCTGTATTGTAGGTGTCAACTGTAACGACTAGACTAGCGCCTTCAGTCTTTCGGCCAGTCTGCTTAGGGGCTGGGAGTACACGCAAGACTTAGATAAGGTTTTTGTCACGACAGAGAGTTGTTGCTCCGTAAGTGCTTATGACGGAAGCACATAATGCCCCATTGTTTGATACCGTGAAAGTTAAAACCCTCTTTGAATACTCTTGATCCTTTGACAATGATTGACCTTTTATTCACAATGAAGTCAGACCCAGAAAGCATTAAAAGTGGAATACATTAGTAACAGTTCCTTTCGTCCCCCACAATACTTGAGTTGATTCAGTAGAATTTCCTTTAAAATCTATTTAATGACTCCAAACATTCTATACACATGTCGGCCATAAGGGTAGTGTTAAAATCAGGGAACTGTAATCGATCCAAACATATTTATATACAGTTTCTATCCGTGAAAACGTATATCATGTATACTACACAATAAAATAGAATAGAACTATGCTTTATATGTATAAATAAAAATGTAAATGGTCGTTTTTTCAAAATCTCAAATCTCCGAAAATTCTTCACCGATTACTTTCAAATTTGAACACAACATTACATTCGAATACAAGCATGTTTTTGTACAGGGTGGTTATAAAGTCACTTCCCCCCCCCCATTTAACTTTTGGGTTTGTTAAAACAAACAAATATCCTTTGGGGAACGATACTAACTTAACCCAAAGTATATTTTGAAGCAAACGGAAATTTTGAGTGTCCCCTAAAAATGAGGGATTTTGGAGGCAACTCAAAATTTTTAAATGGGAAGTATGGTCTAGTGAGACCTTATTTTAAAGGTCTATTTAAGACTAGGAAAATGACAAAGAAAATAACAAAAAATGTTTATTTCAAAGTAGTTGACCTAAAAAAATTGCTTCCAAATCGATTTCGTAAATTTTATTTTTACTCCTCCATCTTCAATTTAAAAAAAAATTAAAATTTACGAAATCGATTTGGAAGCAATTTTTAGGTCAACCACTTTGAAATAAACATTTTTTGTCTCTTAAAATGTTTTCTAAAAACTCTTTCTTTTCGAGATATTAGCAACTTTATGTCGATTTATTTCAATACGTTTAGGGCCGCCATTTTGTTTTGGGTGGTCCAATTTTTATTTTCTTTATGTCATTTTCCTAGTCTTAAATATACCTTCAAAATGAGGTATCGCATGACCATACTTCCCATTTAAAAATTCTGAGTTGCCCCCAAAATTCCCCATTTTTAGGGGACACTCAAAATTTCCGATTGCTTCAAAAGATACTTTGGGCTAAGTTAGTATCGTTCCCCAAAGGATAAGTGTTTGTTTTAACAAACACAAAAGTTAAAGGAGGGGGGGAGTGGGACTTTAAAGGGATTGCATTTCATCCTACCGAAAAAAAACACTTGCCCACCCTTCATTTTGGTTCATATAGTCAAAAACTTGGGTTCTGTTGATTGACGCCTAACATGTTGATTAGTAGATATCAACTCTTAGTTTGATGAAGGTAAAAAATGTATTTTAAACTTTTTTCGAGGCTTTGCTCCCTTATCAATGTCAATGTCAATGAGGCGCGGAGGCAATGTCAGTTGGGCTGATGTTGTTAATGTGTGCAAGTGTTACATGGAGTTCTGTCATTTGTTGAGTGTTTTTAGCCCGACGATGAACGATTAATTTCCGAAACACGTGTCTTGCAATTAATAGAATTTGAAATGAAAAACACTTATAATGGTATCAAACCGTTATAATACCTTTTATCTGTGGTTGGAGGATACAACTGTAGCAGACTGGACGAGCACGCTAACCACTACGGCAACCCAAGTTAAATTGATCCAGGACTCACAGTAAATGCAAACGCTATTCTGTATTTTAAATGCAGTTTAACTTTATCTGCAAATGACACGCTGAAGCTTCTCACTACACCTTGCTTACGTGCCGTGATAACGCCCAAGACAATAAGACTTAGCAACTGCCTAAATAAGGAACGATACGAAGCTATTGTCCTCCAACTTCCTGAATAATAATATCATCATACGTTACGCTCTCTTGAATATTAAACCAACTGTTGCATCGCACCTGCTTAATCCGATAATGTTGGCTACTCACTTGCTCGAAAAGTGTAAATATCATATACAGAAAACGCACACAGATCCTTCACGAAAGGTTAATTTGTTTAAGAGATTATTTTATTGTTGAAATAGGACCGGGAAATTCTTGTTTGACATCTATATCTATATAAATAGAAATGTAAATATTCATCTGTTCAAAATCTCAAATCTGTGAAAGTTCTTCACCGTTTACTTTCAAATTATAACACAATATTACATTCGAATACACGCATGTTTTTATATACTTTCTGAAAAACAAGCAGCATCTATTGAACATAAACACAACAACAAATATACTAAATATTTTTCGGCAATGAGAGCGCCATACTAAATAATAAATATGTTTATTGTTGATTTTCCATTAAAAGCTGATATCAAACTTTGAAACAATTATTTGCATTTCTAACTTTTAGGTTAGGTTTTTATTAAAGTGTAGACCTGAGCCTGTCAACTACTTGAATGTAGAGTTTGAACACTTAAAGCTTCTAGTTTTGCCCTAATTTAGAATTCTTATCTATAGTAACATTATAATGAGGTAAAATTCGTTTGTTTGTATGTAGGGGGTAAGCTTTGGAACTACTGAACCGATTAAAAAAATAGTTTTACTAATAAAAAGCTACACTAGCCCTGAGTAACGTAGGCCATAATTCATTTTGATAAAAACATTTTTTATTTCAATATTTGTAAATTTAATCGGAAAAAATCTTAGGTTAGGCCTAGACTGATGAACCAACACATGGATTTACATTTATTACCAAAGCAACCAATTTAATTAAATAACAAGATAAAACAGCTGTGTGCTCCAATGTTTCCATTAACAGCTGATTTCAAACTTTGAAGCAATTATTTGCATTTCTAACTTTTAGGTTAGGTTTTTATTAAAGTGTAGACCTGAGCCTTGCTGGTTCTTTTAACCTTTATTATAACTGCTTTTATAAAATATCCGAAATAATTTGATTTGGACATTTAACATTATTTACCATGTTAGCTTTGGGGTTATTATTAATACTACACTTTTATTAAAAAAAAAAACATAACACAATTATGTGTACAGATGGCTCCAACGGAGTAGGCGTGCGGAGAACGCAGAGGTCTCCCATAATTTTGAATAAATTGTTAAAGAAGAAGTAATAAACTTATTCTCTTTCCAGTTGCGACGATTGTAGGCCAACAGAAAAAAGATTTGAGCGAATTTCCAAAATTAAGTTTACAAGTTTTAGGTTTTCAGCCTACTCGGTAACATACCCTACGTGGGTTGAATGGGTACTTTTACGTTTTGATCAATTTTGGGGGAACCGGGCGGGAACGTGTAAAAAAACAAAATGTGTAAAATAATCTCATATATACATTTTTTAGATCAAACCCATATAAGATTCATTCTAGTACGATTTTGGGGGAACCGGACGATCTATAAGGTCGTGTAAAAAACAAAATGTGCAGAATAACACAATAACCTCCTGTATTTGTTTAGATGAAACCCAAAAAATTGATTGGTTGTCGGATTTTTTCGGCTAACGAACTTGTGAGTTTTCCAGGTGCCATGGTTTTAGGTCAACAAAAAATACACTGTATGTAATGGCAGGCACATGAATATTTTCAATGTCACAATGGTCAACAATCTGAACAATAGCTTCAAAGGAAATGTACTTAGCTGCAATAGAACACCATGTATAGAACTACATCCCGTTGTGGGAATTAATTGCCAGGCCAGTGGAACAGTAATAGATTAGTGGAACAAGAATTAACTACGGCAAAGACAATGCAGCCACATTATATCTCTCTATACACGAAGCAATGACTGAGCTATATAAACAGCTGATACTATATTTACACTAAGACACACAGCTGATACTACGTGATGGACTTGAATAACCTCGCTTTATTACGAATGAATTTGTAGTTTTTCCAACACAAAATATCAATTAAAACATTTTGGTCACTATTTATCTCTGCAACCTTTAAAACTATGGATTGCACACTAATAACAGTAGTTTTCGATTGATTTACATATCGTCCCCTTCCCATTCCATCCCCAGGGGTGCTAAAAAACATCCCTAGGGTGTTTCACCCCTAATATATTCTTTCCAGATAGTTGGTCATATGTGTACCAAACTTTGTTGACCTACGTATTCCAGCTATGCTAGAAAAATATACTCGTCCAAACATACGTCCTTTTTTATTTATATTTAAAATAACATAAAGCTGTTGGTAGTTGGTTGCTATGATAACGAATCGTTGGTTCGGTATAGGCCTAAAATAAACCTGTGTTGATCCAAGTTGACTCTAACAAAACAAAATCTTTTATAATCCCTTACATCCTGTAATATTTTACATGGGTAACTGTATCGAAATAAAATAAGCATGGAAATTGGTGTTTAACACGTTCACTGCAAGGAGCTGACCTTTTATTTTTTATATTTATAGCCTAAATAAGTAGAAATTACTTTATTTTTTAACCTTTCTACGTAATAATCGCTAATATTTTAAAGTGGACGCACATGTGTGTCCATAGCACATAGGCTTAAAATTGGCGTGCGAAGCACGCAATGCTCTGTGTATTGAAAATAGTCCAAATTCGGGGATGGCGAGCGAAGCACGCAATTCACTGTGTATTGAAAATAGTCCCAATACGGGGTTGGCGTGCGAAGCG
>JAGFPH010000736.1:246291-267074 GCA_018207615.1 Philaenus spumarius
ATTCGAATCAACTGTTTTATCTGTTATTTTATTTTATTGGTTGCTATGGTAACGAATGTAAATGCATTCAAGAAACATGTGTTGGTTCATCAGTCTAGGCCTAACCTAAAATTATTTTGTCTGTTTAATTTTATGTATTTCTGATGCATTATTATATAAAAATATTAGCTTTCTGCACTTCTACATCATTTAAACTTTAACTGTGCTAAATTTCATACTCCTCCGTCCGCGTAGTTTTCGTAACAAAGTTTTTTCTTCACGTATTAATATAAAGATAAGATACTCTGCTATATACACATGTGTACTATACATAGTAGCATTGTATTCGGATAACCTAATAGAACTCCGATCCAATGTAATATTTCGTTCCACTGGAAATTCGACGATAGTGGCGCTATCTATTGGGGAAACGACGGAAGCTGTGTGAAACAAAAATGCTACCAATGATTTCTCCCTAGCGCTACCTCGCGGCGCGATCATGCACTATTTTCCCGACAACCTAATTTTCGCCACACTGCTGCCGTATGGATGCTAGATCTATTTACTGTATTATTCATGATCTATGATAGTAGATTATAGCGTGACAGAATAGAGCGTTTCAGAAAATACGATTCACCGTCAGCAAACATTTTACGGACGCCGGTGCGCCTATGAAGTTTGCACTTCAAAATATCTGATCACATTTCATGCACAGCTTTTGACTAATTTATAATTAGACTAGGCCTAATTGAATCTGCCGGTTTTTTGACCTTACACAAACTGTGAATTAGTTCCGTTCCTTCCCGGAAGTGCACTACCGGAAGTTCACTCTCGTGCCTGAACGCAGTTTGGCTTCTTGCAAAGCACTGCGACTGCGCACTCCATTAGTACCTATTTTAGCGACAAAGGGAAACTTGATCAAGTTACAAACCGAGGAAACTGTTGATTGCAACACTAAGTAGAACTGGCACATCGTTCCTGTCGCGATCGTAATGATTATTTCATGCAGGCACGGTTCCGCAGAACTGGTTATGCTTTCCTGATGCTTGTTAATTTTTAAACGGCACACAACCTTGCTTCCTAGAAATCTACATAATCTTTTTCTTCTCTCTTTTCCAGTTATTTTATAATTTGCTTGTACTAGGTCAAAACAACATTTTTTGCTTCGCTTCTCATCACTTTCGTTCGGATGTCTATCTATTCCGTTTCCAGGTGGAACGGTTTTAGCCCAACAAAAAATAATAAGATGAACCGCAGAATTTATAAAATCAAGTTTATATGGTTTAAGGTTTCAACAAACTATTTGGGAAATTGATCTATTCACGAACTCGACTGCGTGTACGAAATATATTAGTTGGCATTCGTGCTGCTTCGTTAAGCTCGTAGCGGAGTTTGCACCTCGAACTTGCGGCCACGGATGAGAAGTTCCCAAATTAGGCCAGTCGGTAGAGGTAATTTTAGACCAAAAGTTCCAGTAATTTACAATACGGCTGATTTTTTTTTACAAGTACATTAAAGTATGTAGACTAACATAAAAAAAGTTTACCAGTCCATCGATTTCCCAAAGTCGAAAATAAATTCGAAAAACATTTTTTCTTTTCGATTATCCTTAATATTTCGAGCTGGGTCTAAGGTAAATAAAAATTAAAAATACCACCGTGAAGGGGAAGTATTTTTCAATAAAAAAGGTCGTATGTATTTCTTTCCTCCGACCAATGGTTTGTCTGGAAAAAATTCAATAATGCAGGTATGTATTTTGCAGCAGGGGAAATCACTAAAAGTTGAAATCTCATTCAATATAATGAAGCGTTGGCTCATTCTAGATTAGCTGAAATTTTATATATCGAATTGAAACTTGACATAGGAGTTAAAATATATATCTTAAACATTTATGCTGAGTCTCAGGAGGTTTGAAATTTTCAAACAGCCGCCAATTTAAAACGCGTGATTGGATAGAATCGATTATTTTTCTTGAGGTAGATCATTGTTAGGTTAAACTTAATGCCAAGTTTTAACTCAGTCAAACCGTTCTCTAGATATGAATTATTTTGTAAAAAATACAAAATGGCGGATACCTGGGAAACGAAGAGTTTTTGGAAAAATGTTATTCTTAATTTTCTAATATAATAAATTACCTTAAAAGGTCCGTCTTGTGACTTCAATTTTGGTCTCTGACTAGTTTCGAAGTCGCAACTTCATCATCAGAACTTCTCCTTAGTTTTTATTTTTTCATTCCTTCTGCAGGAATCGTCAAATATTAAAACAATAGTCAAAACATACAACACATACACAAACACTAATTAAAACAGTCGTGACTAGCACCGGTGTGCACTCGATAGTATCCGGTGGAGCACTGTCGATAAGAACGAAATATTAACCACTATTGACCTTCGATGTATGTTTTAGGGCAGTATCGTACAGTTGATTCGATCTGAAAGATAACTGATCATTCAACATGTCGTCAGGTTTACTTTTGTACGCTTTGTAAATTTCAAATTCTTCCTGTGCATCCATTGTTCTGCCTTTCGCACATAAATATAATGGCTCTACACAGGATTGAAAATCTCCAGATCTGTGGTTATTCTCAAAAAGGTGATTAGCATAATTGGAATTGGCTATATTTGATTTATTATTAGGAAGATGCTCCTTATATCGGCGAAGAAAAGTTCTCCCGGTCTGGCCTATATAATATAATAATTTTCTCTTTATTTTGACCCATAAAACCGTTCCCCGAAGTTTGGCTCTTTACTTATGGAACACCCTGTGTATATATGTATACTGTGTCAGTTTTTAATGACACCCCAAAACATGTTCTTTGAAGCATGATCGGCGCTCAATACCACTCCCAACCTTAGGTCTCACCATAAGAGTCACTGAAATAGCTCATCTTTCCTCTATAAATTCGCTAATAAGAAGTAAAAACGTGTCCACCAGAATATTCTAGCCGCACTCGACCAATAGCAAACGACCAGCCTTCTGTCTGGGTCGATTAGCTCTCTGAGTCGATGCATTGACTCACTTCAGGACACAGCAGGACCCGAGGGAATACCTCCGTCGTGAGCTTCAGGAGTCGACGGTCAGTGAAGTTTAGGACGGGCCCTGGAGATCCAAGGATGCTCGCCACACATCAGACACGACTGGCGGACGGATCCTTCATCACGCCGGCCTTCATCGTTGCTCCTGTAATCCGACGCCGGTTGGGCAGCGATTTCATCTAGATCTGACTAAATGTATTATCTGTTTCAGCCAATTCTTCACTTCCGAACCCGAGAACGAGACTTCATCGAACAGTGCTGTTTTAGGTATGGGTCTCGGGTAGCGAATTTCTTCACTGCATGCCGCTAACACGTTTTTCTATTTCAGCAAAGTACTGGACTGCATCTTGCAGCCATTAGGGAATTCCCTAGACGCTGCTAGCTCTACCTAGTGCCTGTAAGGAAAGGATGGATTAGTGGGTATTCTCCTTTCGGAGCGAGTCCCACAGTTTGTGCGTAAATGCATTCCATCCTACTGAAAAGAACACAATGCACTTACTTGAACTCCCTTATCTTGCGGCATAGATGGCATCCACACATCGGAAGTCGAACTAAACCTTTTTCTCTTTTTCAATCACTGTCCGACCTTATTTTTTTTTTAATCTTAATAAAACATACCTAAATTTTGGTACGAAATTGGATAAGTGGTTTGTTGAATTAAATCGTAAGTAACATGCATACCTTTCCTGCTTGGTAATAACTATGAGAATCGGTCGTTAAACGACAATATAAAGTTTTTAGTGTCGACATTTTCTCACAATTAACTTTCCTCGTTGAAATCTGTCTTCTAGGTCGTCGTGGTTACAATCGATGTCAGCGTTTCTTCGCAGCACCGCCCTTCCTTCTTCCTGTCATTACTTCACAATGTCGCCGCGATGTTTTGTCCCGAAATACAACTTCCATTCCATTCTGTTACATTCGTCCTTGGAGGCAACTTCGGGCAAAATGAATAGATTATATTTAAAGGATCAACAATAAAATGTGTGCTGACCAAACTACTAGGCCTACAGGAAACATAACTAATATTTTTTAATAGAATTACACACGATCCGTTTACGACCCAAGCTTTATCTGTCAACTGACGCACGCAACCTTTTGTCACTGCGCTTCCAAACTCCGATTGCCACCGCATAAAAATACAAAGTAAAAATACACTACCATACAACGGTTGTAAAAAGTCCGAGTTATACAAGAGGCGTGTCGTGAGCGTAACAAGATGCGAAGGAGTGAGGTTATGTTAGAACAACAATACAAGGGCGTTTAGAAGTCAACCAAAGTAATAATGTAAACAGTAGCCTGTCTCAGCCGGGCTGTGGTTTATATTCAAGGCAACACATCCAGGGGCTTTATTTTAGTACAGAAACAGTCTGATATTAATCAGGTTATTTTGTTTGCCCTGTTATTTGGGTTTTGTTTCATTGCGTGACAAGGAGCAATAGACTATGGACTGAATCCAGTAGCATGCTAACATTAGGTTACACGAGCAGGGATACCAATATAATAATAATAAACTACCATGTTTACGTCTTACATTTACCTGGGGGGGAAATACCTCTACTAAGTAAAATAGAATGGAACAAACGTAACGTATGACAGAACCGTACAGGGTGGGTGAAAAGTAAGAAAGCGGCTAAAGGCCCAAGGGACCTAAATATTTAGGCCACATTTACACCATGGAAGAACTGTTATAAAACCATGTTACATAACGTTTCACTAAAGAATGCAGTTGTAGAAAAATGAAAGTTATGCAACACTGTTATAGAACAATGTTTTAAAACAATTTTTAAAAGAATGCTGATTCACTAATTAAAAAGTTACGCAACTTTTGTTATAAAACAGCGAAAATCTGTACCTAAACAAAAATACTTAACTTTTCACTACAGAATGGAATTGTAGAAAAAGAAATGAATACAACATTATTATAAAACAACGATTCAAAACTAATTTTAAAGAAATTCTGTTTCACGAATTAAAAAGTTATGTAACTTTGTTATAAAACAGCGAAAATCTGTTTCGGAACAATGTTATATAACTTTTCACTAAACAATGCAATTGTAGAAAAAAGAAATTTACACAACATTGTTATAGAACAATGTTTTAAAACAGTTTTTAAAGGAATGCTCTTTCACGAATTAAAAAGTTATGTAACTTCAGTTACAAAACAGCGAAACCCTGTTTCAAAACAATTGTACACGTTCCCCATCCAATGTCGGTAAAGATAAAAATATGTTATAAAACATTGTTACAATTTGTGCGCGTCACAAACTATTTTATAACAGCGTCAATGCTCGAGAAGGGTAGACTGGTTTTTTATACTTTGTTTCATAACATTTCGAAAAATTATTTGTTATATAACATTGCTATAAAACAATGTTACAATTTTATTAGTTTTGTTTTAAAATATTGTTACGTAAAATTTGTGTGCAACTTTGTTTTATAACATTTTGAAAAAAATATTTGTTATGTAACACTGCTACTAAACAATGTTTTAGAACGATGTCACAATTCCATTATTTTCGTTTTAAAATAGTGTTACGTAAAAATGTTGTGTAGCTTTGTTTTATAACATTTTGAAAAATGATTTGTTACATAACATTGCTATAAAACAATGTTACAATTTTATTATTTTTGTTTTAAAATACTGTATTGTTACATAAAAGTGTCGTGTATCTTTGTTTTATAACATTTTGAAAAAAGATTTGTTATATAACATTGCTACTAAAGAATGTTTTATACAATGTTACAATTTCATTATTTTCGTTTTAAAATATTGTTACGTAAAATGTTGTGTAGTTTTGTTTTATAACATTTTGAAAAATGATTTGTTACATAACATTGCTATAAAACAATTTTTTAGAACAATGCTATAATTTTATTATTTTTGTTTTAAAATACTATATTGTTACGTTAAAGTGTCGTGTGTCTTTGTTTTATAACATTTTGAAAAATTATTTGTTATAGGCCTATAACATTGCTATAAAACAATGTTTTAGATCAATGTTACAATTTTATTTTTTACGTTTTAAAATATTGTTACATAAAAATGTTGTGCAACTTTGTTTTATAACACTTTGAAAAATTATTTGTTATAAAACGATGTTTTAGAACAATGTTACAACTTGTTTATTCAAAATGTTGTGTAACTTTGTTATATAGCGTAAATGTGTTTTTTAGTCAATTAATAAAAAATATGAATTTTGTTTGTAGTTTTTATTATTGTACACTTCTTCCGAACATTTTCATATGTGTGGTCAAGCACACTTGCCACACAGTGTATCGTTCAATGGACAAACACACAATAGTTAGATTATATTGCACGCCTCGAAAGTATCGCCAATCGATTTTATTTAAAGCTCTAACTTTGAAGAAAATGTCAAAATAATCGTCATATATATATATTTTTGTAGTTTTTGCATATTCTTGTTGCTTTATGTCTACGCTTTAGTTTCCAGTATAGTTTGGCTGCATCTGCGCGCGGCTTTCATTGTTATATTAATAGTTATGAACTTGGCCATCTAATGGATATTGAACATCTAAAAATAGACACTGAAAATAGCAGTGAGGAGAATTGTTTTGATTCAGATAAAATAAAATTATAGTGAACTGAATAATACCTATGTTACGTTAAAAATTTATTTTTTGAATTAGTTGATAAATACTATAAATATTACTGTACACTATGATATTTTCACGGCAATGACGATTGAACGATGACCTATACCATAGCTATTGTAAGACAGAGATACAAATAGTCATGAACATTCCCAATAGTTCGAATTGCTGCACGAGTTCTAATTTCACCGTTAATAGATAAACAACATTTCAAACAAATTTTGATATTATCAACTAAAGGAAAGAATATAACACCAGATGTTTGGTTTATAATTCAGAAAGCCTTTGGTTTGCTTTTACCAAATCTAAAAAAAAGTAAATGTGTGCGGTCGTACACATCACGCCTTTTCTTCAATTCTTTTACAGCCCTTAACGGCAACATAAGCACATAATTTTAATCTTTCAATTGCCGTTTATTGTTAGATAGTGTTTTTTACAAATATTTACTGTTTCCATAAGATTAATGTATTATAATAAAGGTGTAGAATCAATTATAACATTAAACACAGTTAAATGTCAATTCTTTATAAATAAATTCGATAAACATAAAATGTTGGTTCATCAATCTAGGCCTAACCTAAAATTATTTGGTGTTTGTTGCCGTTAAGGCTGGTAAAATAAATTAAATATACACACAATAATTTTAGGTTAGGCCTAGGACTGATGAACCGACATTTTATGTTTATTGAATGTACTTCAGGGCTCGAAGATAATATCCGAACTACGCCGGACGGAACCGATCGTCTCTTAATTTAAACTGATGAACGAAAACACATGTTTCTTGAATGTATTTACATTCATTGCCGTAAAAACCAATTTGGTTACGCTTTTTCCGTTACTCGTATTTTATATTTGTCGTTGCAATAGCAACCAATTAATAACACTTGTTTTCGTTACGCGTTACATTTTCTATTTGTTAACTCCTACCGCAACCCGCGTTAAGGAACTTCGTTCCAAAATGTTTGTCTGAAGAGTAATTACCTGATTCTAAATTTGCAAAATTGTTTGCAAACAAACTGTTTCGTTTCATTGTAGGCTTAACCTAAAATTATGTTCAGGTTTTGATCAAAATCAGCTGTTTTATTTATAATATGTAACAACAGATGTTTTAATTGAATTTATAGTACAGTAAGCATTTCTCGTAGATTTCTATTTCTGCTTGCTTTTAGTCCGTTAATCTAATCTAAACAGCTGTTTTCGGGACTTTGAAAGCCGAGATTAGTTAAGCACATGTAAATTACTTGTAAAACATACCATTTTATAAGAATTGCCGCTTTCTTTGAATGTAAATGTTTATTTACAGTAAAAAAAAGAAAAAAATTCATGATTTTCACTGAAAAATCGATTTTTAAAAAGTAGTTTTCTATGCGCTTTTTTAACGATATTTTTGTATATAAACAATATTATATTTTACTTCTATATTAAAATTAAGATTTCAACGAAACTAATGAGCACTGGTAAAGTTCAAAAATCGAAAATTTGGTATCAACATTTTTTTTGGCTTCTTTTAAACACAAAAATGAATTTTTATAAAAATATAAAAATAATTTTTATAATTTCACCAATATAAAAATTTTGGCGATAGTTATAAATTAAAAACGAAAAAAATGTTTTTTTTTTCATTTTTCTTGGTAATTTTGAGGTTATGGTTTTAGATTTTTATTATCTACAACTTTTATGTTTAAGTTTTTTCGATAGGATCCATAGTTTAGCCGGAAATCGCCAAAAACTAATATACACCCCTAAACACGTATATACTACCCCCCCCCCTTCCGGGACTTTTACTCAGTCGGGTCGATGTTTCCTTAATTACTTTACACCATTAACTACATTTTCCGACCATTTGTATACTGCTAAGAATTTTTTACGCCTTAAACATGATTGGCTCTGGCCTATTTCTCTATGTTGATTGTATAACAGTAATTCAAGGACAAATACGCTCATATTTTTATAGATGGTTATAGAGTTCATAATTTCAATGCGAAATATGAAGAGAAAATCGTCGTTGGAAACAGTGTTGAACTCCTAATTTGTTGAATCAATAAACCTCTATTCAATTTAGAACATAAAACATACACGAACACGTAGAAAATATACAAACATGTTTTCATTTAAAACGGTTGCAACAAACAAATCCAATTCGACGTCCGCCCGTTATTTATCACGTTATTGGACACAACAAGGCCCACGTGTTTTTATTCGCATCGAGTTTTAATTGCCCATTTCAGCTCATTGGAATTACAAACACTGACTCCATTTCCCTGCCAACTGTATTATGTTTTTGTAACAGCTCCAAAGTCCAAGTAGAGAAGCAATTAAAGTCGTTCGCGTTTAGTGAACAGTTTACGAGCAAGTCTGGTTGTTAAATCAACATAGTTAATAAAGATTCAACGCGTTTTTATCTATAATATGTATATAAAAGCCAAATCCACTGACTCACTGATCACGATTTCTCAAAAACTACTGAACGGATTTCTAATGAAATTTGGTATGTAGCTTCCTCTAGGGCCGCAGGTGCTGCCTAAGAATGAGTTTCAAAAAATTCGAAATTTTAGGGGGTTTTGGAGTGTCAACGTTACTAAATCACGATGTATCCAAAACTACCAAACGGATTGGAATGAAACTTGGTATGTAGCTTCCTCTAGGGCCATAGGGGCTCTCTAAGAAAGGGTTTTAAAAAATTCGAAATTCTAGGGGGTTTGTGGGGGTCAAAGTTATTAAATCACGATTTCTCCAAAACCACTGAACGGATTGGAACGAAATTTGGTATGTAGCTTCCTCTAGGAACCTAGGTGCTCGCTAAGAAAGGTTTTAAAAAAATTCGAAATTTTAGAGGGGGTTTGGGGGGGTCAAAGTTACTAAATCACGATTTCTCCAAAACCACCGAACGGATTGGAATGAAATTTGGTATGTAGCTTCCTTTAGGACCCTAAGTGCTCGGTAAGAAAGGTTTTCAAAAAATTCGAAATTTTAGGAAGGTTTGGGGGGTCAAAGTTATTAAAAATCCCCATAAGAAATACATAGTGTAATATATTTATTGATATAATATATTTTTTGTTAATATACATTTAACTTTGATTTGTCTATCCGTGCAAAGCCGGATCGGGCCAGCTAGTTGTTTTATAAAATAGTTTTAAATGAAGGTGAGCTGAAGCAAAGCAAATGCAAACAGATTATGATATACTATGATTTATTCACGGATAGGACTACTGGATCGGAGAAGGGTGGTGGGGGTAGCGGTGGCTTTTATTCTGACGCATGCGCAGTATTTCCAGTTTTGATTAGGACAGAGGCACTTGGATCGTGTAGGATGGAGGGGGTAGCGGTGCAGTATCATGACGCATGAGCAGTATGAATGGTCACAGTTGTTTCGCGAATGACAGTATCCACCACCCAATCCCGATCACCGCTACCGCCACTACCTCATCTCAATCCAAAATTGCATCTGTCCTAATCAATCGTCATTTATGTGGAAATATCAGAGTATCAATAATATGTTTGCATTTGTTTCGCCGCGGAGCTGCTTCGTAAGAAATACAAACTTTATAATTAATTTTGAGATTAGGCCCAGCCAAGAGTTAAACATTTTCCTAATCTTGGAAAATATATTTAACTAGCTGGCCCGATCCGGCTTTGCACGGATAGACAAATCAAAGTTAAATGTATATTAGCAAAAAATGTATTGTATGAATTACACTATGTATTTCTTATAGTTTATTTTAGTAACTTTTACCCCACCCAAAACCCCTAAAATGTCGATTTTTTAAAACCCTTTCTTAGCCCTAGAGGAAGCTACGTACTAAATTTCATTCCAATCCGTTCTGTAGTTTTAGAGAAATCGTGATTTAATAACTTTGAGCCCCCAAACCCCCCTAAAATTTCGTATTTTTGTCAACCCTTTCTTAGTGAGCACCTATAGCCCTAGAGGAAGCTACATACCAAATTTAGTTCCAATCCGTTCAGTAGTTTTTGAGAAATCGTGATCAGTGGGTCAGTGGATTTGGCTTTTATATCTTGGCCAATGGAGGTCACATTGAACACTTGCTATGAAAGGCAAGTGCCTACCTACATATGTGGTGTATCCTCTTCATTCCACTGTTTTAAATAACAAATTATTATTTGTTATTTATTTTAAATTTATTAAATGTAATGTAATAATTTATGTAATGTAATTAATTAGTTTCAGTCTAAATTATTAAAATAAACACAGCTTCTTTATTTATGAACCGATTTTATTAATTCATGTTTTGTTGGATTTTTTATAATAAATACTACAAATTTTGATTCTTGCAAAAATTTGATTTAGGTACCGGTTTTCGTGAAATTTGACATTAAAAAATTCAAATGCCAGCCATTTTGAAATTTGGAAAGATAAAAAATAATTTTTTTACAAATGTTACTTACTTTAGTGCAATATACTTTTGCCAAGTTTCGTAAAAATATCTCAAAGGGTTTTTGAAATAATAAATATTTTCCCAAAATACAAAATGGCGGATTACTGCTAAACTAAGCCGAAATCGAAAAAATGTTATACTACATTTTCGACTTATTTTTGCATGTAAAATCTGAATCTGCTTAGCTCGCTACAAAAATAACTCAACAATTTGTTAAATTTTTTAAAATATATGGTTTTAGGCTAATTTTGGTTGTTGTAGACAATTACCAAGAAATTATGTTTTTAGTTTTTTGTCGATAACTCGGTTATTCTTTGACCTACTGAAAATACAAAAAAAAGCATTGTGTCTGTCGTTAAAAAAGGAAAATATTTTGTCTCTTGTACATTTTTTGTAAAGTTAACGGTTTTCAAGATATGCCACGTTAAAAATTTGTAACGGCCGCCATTTTGAAAATTATAAAAATAAATTCTTTGTGTTTGGTACACTTGTTAATCGTAACATATAAAATACTTAATCCAAATTTAAACTCGATATCTTATCTATTTCCAGAGTTACAGTGAGTTTTTGTAAAAAAAACAAAATGGCGGATTACGGCTAAACTAAGCAGAAATCGAAAAAAATGTTACTTTATATTTTAGACTTATTTTTGTATGTAGAATCAGGTCCTGTATAGCCCATCACACATTTTTGTGACACCGTGTATATGTAGATACTATTGTCCGATCATCTGTGTGATAAAATATAGATTTTTTAAATTATTATCTCACCCACAATAGTGCGAGAGAGCGAGCATCGGAGTTATATCATACATAGCCTACAGTTATCATATACAGAGTGATACAAAAGTCCGGCCATCCCTTAATAATTTAAAAATTGTTACACATATAAACTCCCTACTTTCAGGTCCTATTCAATTTAAAAAAAAAAACTATTTATTATATGATTTCAACAAATTTATTCGCCATCTTGGATCCGCCAATCGTTTGTTGAAGATCCTCATTCGTATACTAGAAAAGAAGCACTAGTTCACGATGTCAGTCAACATTCTGTTCTCACAATTTTAAAAGAGAACAATTTTAAACCATACAAAGTGCACAGTGCAGGAACTCTCCGATGAAGATTTTGATCGAAGTTCTCCGAAATTATGATGGCTAAAATGAATGATGATAATAATTTGTTAAATAGAATAGTTTTGAGCGATGGGACAACTTGTTTACTTTTGGTGAAATAAACAAACAAAGCTACAGATACTGGTCTGATGAAAACCCGCATTGGTATTAAGAAACTCATACCCAATATCCATTGAAAGTTAATGTTTGGACGGGTATTGTTGGACAGCAAGTTATAGGCCTCGTTTTCAAAGATGGCAATTTAAATGCTGATAAATATGCAGCAATGCTTCAGGAACAAATTATTCCACAAATACCAAACCTATTTGGCCCCGAATTTCAAAATATATGCCATCAACAAGACGGTGCGAAGCACATTTTGGTCATCAAGTACGCGATATTTTAAATGCGTCTTCTCCAATGCAATGGACTGGTCGAAGGGGCGAAGTCAAATGGCCTGCAAGATCACCCGACTCGTCTCCTTTGGACTATTTCTTAGGCCTCGTTTATGCAATAGCGGTCGACCGCTGACAATTTTGTCAAGCGGTTAACCGCGGTGGCTACCCGCTCGTTTTTTAAACATTGTGGTGGGGGAGCCAGTGCTGCCCAACTGTTCTCCAGTCCTGTCAGTCTGAAAAAGTGTTATAAAAAATGTAATCAAACACCGGGTAGGTTGGCAGCACTGACATGGCGGGAGCGGTGAGCCGCTGTGCATAAACGCTCCCATTTAAACCAATGCATTTTGAAACCGCAAAAACTGCGGTTTCTAAGTGCACCGCTCTGTTTCTGTGAACCGCTGCGGCTCGCCGCTCCGCTTCTTGTTGCATAAACGTGCCAATTTAACTCAATGCACTTGTAAAAGTAGCGCGGCGCGCCGCTGCGGTCGACCGCTAGTGCCTAAACAGGGCCTTATGGGGCAACATTAAAAATATCGTCTACCAAACTAAACCTCCAAATATGATTTGAAAAATGAAATTCAAGAAGCTGCTCGAAATGTTTCTATGTCAGCTTTGGCTAATGCAGTTCGTTCATTTTATAATCGGCTAGCCCACTGTCAGGCGAGAAGGAAAACATTTTAAATGTTTGATTCATTGAATTTTGATAAGTGCTTAAATACTACGATGTATTTTACAGATTTCGTTCAATAAAGCCAAAAAATCTGATTTTAATTTATTTCTAGCTAACTATAAGAGATAGAAATAATATTAAATACAAAATTTGTTCATTATAAGTAGACCTTTATAACGAAATGACACATGACCTACGTTAATTTAAAATGACGTTATGACCTATTTAAAATTTTTGAGTTACACCCATTTTGATTTTTTCAAAACTGATTTCAAGTGGTTCAACCAAATACTCCCAAATATCTTTGTGTGGCATTTCGTTTGAAAGATTATTTAATTCTGAATCCAAAAAATAATAAATGGGGCAAAATCGGAAAACACTATTTCGTTGTTTTTTTTGCCGCCATTTATAATCGGTTAAAGATGTGGATGTGCAAATTTCACCGTTGGTTTTCTCTTGAAATTCTACATCGAAATGATGTATCACATGACCACCTTCCCATTTAAAAAAAAACAAAAGTTACATTCAAGATAGCGGATAACTTTTTAAAATCATAATAAAATAGTTTCAAACAAATTTTATTAGGTCCTTGAAAGTACGGAGTTGATATGTGCAACAATTTTAAAATTCTCTGAAGTTGTTGTTAGGTAATGATGGATGTTGAATTCTATTATAATTACTTGTTCTATTATCATTTGTTTGTTAAATTATCTGGCCAGTTGTCAGTCTCACTCCAACTTGTCAACTAGACGCTTGCCATCAATTGCGTGTGCTTAGTGTTTGAATTGTTTTCTGTCTATGGTGGTGTGTTTGACTTCTCAGTCTTAGCTCTGAGATGTATCACGTAGATATTTAAGGTTAGTAGTAATTTGTAGTTTTACTTTGTTCACTCTTACATAGGCCTAGTTGCCTGGGTTTATGTACCGTTAGTTTTAGTCACTTGAGAACGGGAATTGATTTGTATTCCCGAAACGTCGTGTTTGATAATTTAACACACAAATGATGGCAAATGTCCGAACAAGTAATTATAATAAAGTTTTAAAATTATTAAGGGGTGGCCGGAATTTTGTATCACTGTGTACATTATAAGTTTTAATGACACCCCAAAACGTGTTCTGGGTACCATGACCCCACCACGAGTCACCATAAGAGTCACTGCTCATCATTTTAATGTAAAATAATTGTATTTTAAGATTGACAGTGCACCTGTTTCTACAAGAAATATTTTTCTGCAATAAACGAATCTAATCATGTTTCTATGGAAATTCGCTAATTACAAATTAATGAGAAAAATTGTCAAGAATTTAAAAGTTATCAAATATCGGAAATAAACGACATTATTTCTGCAACACAAATTGTCGACGAAACAATTAATTCATAGCAACGATTTCTTATTATTGGAAGAAGTCACGATACATTCCGAGATATGCTTAGTTTTGCGGATCAACTTTTATATACCTGGAAGCAGTGTAATTTTGTTATTAGTAAGCAGTTGATTATCTCCAACAACTTTACAAATTACTCAGTTCAGTTGAATGGATACAATTAGCATTTAATTGGCGAGCCAGTCAGGTGAGGCAGCTAGGCGCGTATCTGGCCTACTTGTCTGTCTGCCTGGTCGGTCGTCTCAAAGCGTTTTGAACAGCTTCCAGTATAAACAAACCTGACACGCTTCCTCCTCTGTGTCTTTTTATGTTGTACACGCGTGGTAGGTCGAGAAAAGATCACATAGAATATCTATACTCATATTGTAAAGAGGTAATTTTTTTTATGTAGTGGTAATCTCTGGAACTACTGAACCGATTGAAAAATAGTTTTACTACTAAAAAGCTACACTTTCCCTGAGTAACATAGGCTATTGGCGACGGTAATTCATTTTGATAATCATAAACAGTAAACATTTTTTTATTTCAATTTTTGTAAATTTAGTCGGAAAATCTTAGGTTAAGCGTAGACTGATTAACCAACACATATTTCTTGAATGTATTTTATGTATTTACATTCATTACCATAGCAACCAATGGGAAATATAACAGGTAAAACAGCTGTTTGCCCTAATATTTCCATTAACAGCTGATTTCAAACCATGAAGCAATTATTTGTATTTCTAACTTTTAGGTTAGTTTGTATTATTAAAGTGTAGACCTGAGCCTTGCTGGTTCTTTTAAGGCTCTTCTTTACCTTGAAGAAAACTCCCGAGTGTACAGTATGATTTTAATACAAAAGGTCTGACTGAAGCCGCAAAATCGTTGACACATGCATTCGTAATAACGTGTTTCGGATTCTATTTATAAATGAATATTCTGGGAAACTACTTAAAGTTATAAAGAAGGCTTTATATTTTTTACGTGTTAGCTTAAAATATGGTAATTATTGCTTAAAACTCCCCAAAAAATGCGTTAAAAATACTCGATTTTTACTCAGTTAAACTGTTGATTAAAAGGAGTTGCCGTCGATTTCTTTCAATTATGAGACATAAGACAAAAGCAAAAAGCCTTTAAGAACAATTTAAGATGTTTCACAACTTTTTAGGTTGAAAAACGCCGTCCGAAACACGTTAGTACGAAGTGCATATTTTTGCTGTTTTACGCAAGGTATAGGAGACCCTTAACCTTTATTATAACTATTGTTATAAAATACGAAATAATTTGATTTAAACATTTAACATTATTTACCTCCTTAGTTTTGGCGTTATTACCAATCCTACACCTTTATTATAAAGAAAACATAACATGATTATGTGTATAGAAGGTTCCAACGGGGTTGGTGTGCGGAGCACGCAGGGGTTTCCCCAAGTTGATTATAAATTTGATCTTCGACTGCACTTCTATAACATGTTGAAATCACGGATACTAGAATACACGGTAGGGGGTCATGAGTAAGCTGCGCAGTAGAATCAAGCATCAGTGACGTCACTCTGAACCCACACTCCAACCCGCTGCCTGCCGCTCTTACACCGTACACCGTTTCCACTTGTGGGATTTTTATCCCAAATATGGGATAATTTGGCTGTTTGTGGGATTTTGGGATAATATGGGAGTGTTCCTGAATTTGACATATTTTCTCTTTTTTTAATATTTTAAATATGGTTGTCATATAATATATTGTTAATATCTGCTTCCACATTAGTTGTATTTCGTACTATTCTTACAGTACACTTCATTTCATCATTATTCACAATTAATTATTTTAAATTAAGTACTACAGTGGCAGAAAAAATGTTTCCTGAACAACTTGTATTCTTAGATTGACACCATTAAAATTAATGGTTTCATCAATTTAAGTTAGCATACTTTGATTGCAACTAAATGAACGTTTCTACTAGTTATTTTCAGTATTCAGTTTTAAGGTATGTTTAATCACTTTGCTTTTATTCTTTTATGTTTACGTACCTCAATAGGTCCGTAAGTTTAACAGTTAATCTGAGCTTGTACTATTTTATTACAATGTACTACGAAGACAAAGGCTGGGATATAGCTGTAATATCAATGTTGTGTATTCATTGGTAATATTACTATGTATTATTGTTATTAAAACAATAAACACTTTTTACTTTACCATTTTAGTCTTCTCCTTCCCAAAATTTTTTGTTCCAAGCCTGAGATTTGTAATAAATCTACTAAATATGGTGAATGTTTGAGTTTGGATAATCTGTTATTACTTATGTTTGACTAATATACAAGTTTCAGGAAAACTACTTTTTCAGTACCTACAAGTATGATTTTTTAATCTATATAATAATAAACTGTACCAGGAACTGGCACATACTTTCTCACAAACATATTTAAATTATTAAACAGATTCACTGTGACTTCATAATTGTAGGACGGATAGGAGAGGTGATTTATTAAAGTATTAGATTAACTAATAATATTATTATTATTATCTAGAGAGAAAACTATTCGTTCGATTTCGAAAAAATTTGAACCAAACACGTCAATTAAGCCTGTATAGATGTACGAAAAAAGTTTTTGGAAAATTTTTGAAAACAGCCCCCTTTATGGCCAAAAAACCCAGAAAAATCAGTTATTATTATTAGCTAAACGAGAATTTTTAGAAAGATAAGGGTTTTTGCATATGGTAGGCTACAAATAAGCCAAATTTTATCAAAATCGTTAGAGCCGTTTTTTTATAAAAAAATAATAACTGTTTTTTTGGGGGATGTTTTGCCAAAAAGAGGGTTGTTTTTCAAAAATTTTCAAAACCGTTTTTCGTGCATCTATGCAGGCCTACTTGACATGTCTGGTGCAAATTTGTTTGAAATCGATAGAATAGTTTTCGCTCTAGCTTTGTATACATACAGACAGACTGACATTTTGTAAAAACCACTTTTTTAGACACGGGGGGGGGGTCTCAAAACGGATATTTCCACAAAAATATCAACATCGATTTTTTTGCGACTACTATACTTTCTCTATACTATAGTATAGTGAGAAAGTAAAAATGAATTGCTGTTCGTTTGTAACCGCATCACTTGAGAACGGCTGGACCAATTTAGCTATTTTTTGTTTAAAATATTCTTAACAATCCGAACTAGGTTTTTATATAAAGAAAAATTTTAAAATTTTCCCGAAAAAGTTTCAAATTTTGAAAAAAAAAACTAAACAGCCTCTTTTGTATGAACTCAAGACCATAGTGCACAAAAACAGCTGTTCGTGTAAAAATCTTAGCAACACTTCATTTTTGTTTAAGTTTACATTCATTACCATATAGCAACATTACTTAGCATTTATAATCGGTTTATTATTTTTCAAACCAAACCCAACAGCATGTTTAGGCAATGAATACAGAAACTAATAGTTTGTGTATTCATTGGTTTAGGTTAGATTGACCAACTTAAAGCAAGCAAAAACAAAAAAAACACTAAAAATGCTTACTATATTTTAATTCAATTCAATCATTGGTTGTTACATAATATATATAAAACAGCTGGTTTGGATCAAAAACTTAACATAATTTTAGGTTAGGCCTGGAATGAACCAAAACACGTTTATTTGCAACCAATTGCGCTAACTTAAAATCTGGTGTTTTACAATTCTTCAAAACTATTAGTTTTTTTAGATTAAGTAAAAGTAAACGAACAGTTTATTGTATTATCTATAAAAGTTTACAAACTATAAATCTAAATTTGTGTAGTATATTCTTAAGTGGTATAAAAACCATTTTGCAGTTCGATTACTTAAGTCAATGTAATGAAGTGGAATAACTACCCTTTAAATTAAATCAAGCAATAGCCAAATTGGTCGAGCCGTTCTCAAGTGATGCGCTTACAAAGGAACAGCAATTAATTTTATTATATAAATAAATGTATATACCGATATAAAATCGTACTGGCCTTCAAAATTATACTTTCGTCTCTAAGTATTAAAAATATCTAACAAAATTAATGGTTGCAGTTTACGCGTTTTAGTGTTCGAATAGCAAATGACATTGTGGACTGTGGAGTCTGTATACAGTGCGGCAAGGCGGTGGGTCCATGGTGACGTCACGTTTCCGAGCCGGGCGGCAGGGACCTGCGCGTGACCCCTACCATGTATTCTAGTATCCGTGTGTTGAAATAATACGATCACGCAGCTGAACCACTGAAGTGAGTTAAGCAAATTTCCAAAATTAAGTTTACATGCTTTTCGGTTTCAACCAACTATTTGGGCAATTTGTCTACTCACGGAGGCGCTGAATAGCTGCGTGCGTGTATGAAATATATTAGTATAAAATTTGGAAACACTTTATAATTTACGGCAGCACTGAATTGTTTTCTGTGCGTATTTTTCCTTTTTATATTTCTATTTGTTGAATTATAAATATGGAAAAATTTTGTTCAGTTAGATACGAAAATAACTCAATAATTAAAGTTATTGGAATTTTGGACAGCCTCGGATCACGCGCTGGTTCATTTCGCTCTCAGTAGGAAAACTATAGTCTGTCCGCTCGGCCGTGATACCTGACTTCTCGGAACTCAATCCCCCCTCTCCACTAGTTTGCCACCAGCAGGCCCGGCGAGCGGGTAGGGAGGGGGTGTTGAGTTCCGAGAAGTCAGGAATCACGGCTGAGCGTACAGACTATAGCTGCGACGAGTGCCAATGCGACGGAGGTCCATCCTGTTGGAAAATGAAGCCTTGTGAATTTTCTATCAGTTGAGAAAAATCCATGGAACTGAAGATGACACGAATTGGCTGCCTATTGGCACGAGTATCCTAGCGGCCGTTTACACAACTATCACCGACCAAGTGATGGCAAACAAAACTTTGGAAACCTCGTCCCTTCTGTGTGTAGACTGTTCATAAACAATTTATATTTCGTAGAATACAAATTAATTAAAGAGGGTCCTCTTTTTGAATAACCCTTTAGTTTGTGGGGAGGCAGTCAATCTATTAGTTCACTAAAACGGAACCATTGCGCCCCTGCTTCATATTAGAAGCCAATTTAAGGCTCCGCAGAAGTGAAAAAATATTTCTCAGTTGACCGCAACGCTCCAAGTGGCAGAGCTGTACACTACTAGCATTGAGTTATTGTGCGTTTCATTCTTCCGCTAGCAAATATAAGGGCAGCTTCATTAAGCCCGGTTTACACGCTACGATAAATCATAACAATTTATCGTAACAATCGAATCGTAACAATTTATCGTTGCGTGTAAACAGGACATTGTTGCGATTTATTGGATTTGGATGGATTGGTTGGTTATCAATTTATGCGAATTGTAACGACAAGTTGGAACGTGTAAACAAGTAGCGGCCATTTATCGCTACGATTTGATTCAGTTTGCACGGGCCGTTCACCGGAAAGGTTGTCGCACTAGTTCGTTGATTCCGTTTTATGTGTTTTTTTACCTTGTGTTGTTTTTATTCAATTGAAAGCAAGGCAGCTCAAACTCCTCGAGAATTTTTGACTGAATTCATTGAACTATATCGGAGTTTTACCTGCTTGTGGTTCAAAGAATACTCCGACAGGAATACAAAAGACCTAGCGTACATAGCGCTCGTTCAAAAATACAAGGAGTTTGATCAGTTGGCAGACAGAAACACTGTTGTTAAAAAAATTAATGCATTGCGTACCGGTTTATAAGAAAGAACTGTCAAAAGTTAAATATTCGTCAAAATCCGGGGCGGTGAAGACAATGAAGATTGGACAAGAAATCGTTGCATGTAAACAGTACTCACACTTTCGATTTACTGTAACGATAAATTGTAACAATCACATCGTTACGATTTATCGTAGCGTGTACACCCGGCTTTAAGAAGGAAACTAAAGCCTGTTTATAGTTTAGTTGATAGCCTAAAATTTTGAATTATTTAAAACCCTTTCTTAGCGAGCGCCTATGGCCCTACAGGAAGCTACATACCAAATTTCATTCCAATCTGTTTGGTAATTTTTGAGAAATCGTGATTCAGTAATTTTTACCCCCCAAAGCCCCTAAAATTTCCAATTTTTTAAACCCCTTTTTTAGTGAACACTTATGGCCCTAGAGGAAGCTACATACCAAATTTCATTCTAATCCGTTCGGTAGTTTTGAAGAAATCGTGATTTAATAACTTTGATCATCCCAAACCCCCCTCCCCCCAAAATTTTGAATTATTTAAAACCCT
>JAGFPH010000736.1:267299-281115 GCA_018207615.1 Philaenus spumarius
AGATGATCAAATATTTTTGTCACAACGCTACCGGGGAAGGTCATTCTGAAAAAAATAGAGATTGTTAAAAACTGCAATAGTAGTCCAGTAAAATTGTTACAGAAAAACCAAATACAGTAGTTACAATAATTAGAGTTCAGATTTTTTTATAGGCCTACAGGATGTCTCGTAAGTGAAGTGCCAAACTGGTCTTTTATATTGATTAACGACAGTAACGAATTTGTAAATAGGCTACGTAATACATAAAAGTCATCAATTTTCTATGAACGTGTTTTATCCATGAGTTGTGCGAGTGTTTTTCTCCACAAACTTATATACTAGCTATTCCGATCCGGCTTTGCACGGAGAGACATATCAAAGTTAAAACTATATTAAACAAACAAATATATCAATAAATATGTTATACTCTGTATTTCTTATAGGGCTTTTTAGTAACTTTCACCCCCCAAACCCCCTAAAATTTCGAATTTTTTTAAAACCTTTCTTAGCGAGCACCTAGGGCCCTAGAGGAAGCTACATACCAAATTTCAATCCAATCCGTTCGGCGGTTTTTGAGATTTCGTTATGTGTGAGTCAAGTGAGTGGTATTTGGATTTTATATATAGACTAGGGGAATCATCTCCGTGCTCCGCAAGCCTACCCCGTTGGAACCTTCTATACACATAATCACTTATGTTTTCTTTACAATAAAGGTGTAGGATTAATAATTACCCCAAAGCTAAGATGGTAAATAGTGTTAAATGTTCAAATCAAATTATTTCGTATATTTTACAACAGCAGTTATAATAAAGGTTAAAAGAACCAGCAAGGCTCAGATTTACACTTTAATAAAAACCTAACCTAAAAATTAGAAATACAAATAATTGCTCCAAAGTATGAAATCAGCTGTTAATGGAAACATTGGAGCATACAGCTGATTTATCTTGTTATATAATTAAATTGGTTGCTTTGGTAATAAATGTAAATACTTGTGTTGGTTCATCAGCCTAGGCCTAACCTAAGAATTTTGTCAGATTAAATTTACAAATATTGAAATAAAAAATGTTTTTATCAAAATGAATTATAGCCTATGTTACGCAGGGATAGTGTTGCTTTTTATTAGTAAAACTATTTTTTTAATCGGTTCAGTAGTTCCAGAGCTTACCCCCTACATATAAACAAACAAATTTTACCTCTTTATAATGTTACTATAGATAAGAATTCTAAATTAGGGCAAGTGTTTAAACTCTACATTCAAGCAGGCACAAAAAAAAACAACTAAATCCCATAAACATATTTTTGGTCACTTTCGTGCACGCACATCAATATTTGAGAGATTAGAAATGGAAAAGCAAACTAAATGGTAAGAGGGCCCCGTTGCTTATGTTGCTTCAAAGCCCCCAAGGTTGTTAATCCAGCACTGTCGACATTAGCGCCAGAACGCGGATGTGTCGGATCAGTGAATTTCCTCAATGTACAGGATCCCTGCATTTCTGGAAACAAAACAAAAGCCTTCGGTCCAGTGCGGTGAGCCCACTATGGTCCGTTACAGTTAACGCATACAGTACACATGTTAATTAATTTATAGGGCTAGTTCACACAGTAACCATTTCAACCGTATGCCGATTAGCGAATTTCATAATAAGAAAGATGAGCTATGCAGTGACTCTTCAGTTGAGACGTAAGTTCCGGAATGTTCAATGAGCACCGATATTGGTCCCCAGAACACGTTTTGGAGTGTGGTTAGAGCACCGATATTGACCAATATGTATATGTGTTTACACGTTTTGGGGTGTGGTTAAAAAATGTATATGTATATGTGTTCGCACTTTAACGGCCGCATTTACAGAAATGGTAAATTATCAATTCTTCTACGATATGTGCTATAAACAAGCCTCAAAACATAATTTCCGGTTAGAAAAATAATAACTTCGGACGACGTTTCATATCTAATGACTATACATTGAAGTGTTTAGCAAAATAAACAATTGTTTCCATAATAGTAAATATGTACGTGTTCACAATAGCATATGGCCAACCTGCTCAAGGTTGAGTCCGCTCACCAAGTCGTCCAAGCATTTGCTCGAGTTGTATCGCAAACCCCCCAATTTGTAATAAGTCCTTTAGACAATGTATTCGCATAAACACTCAAACTGTGTGTATTTTAGTTCATATGTTATACCAGCTGACTCGTGCGAATATTTCGTAAGCAAAAAAAAAAAACAAAAAAACCGAGCGAAGCGAGGTCTCCGTTTTAGCTTGAACGTTCGGCATTTCGTCTGTGTGTCTGTCTGTCTGTCTCACGATTACGGCCAAACGCCTTGACCGATTGTCATGATTTTTTGCATGAATGATCCTTATTCCTAGGCCAAGCGATGTATATGTAAGATGTTTTTCCATTTTTCATGTTTAACCCCTTATATAAAATAAAAATGGCAGCCGCACCGTTTCTTTCAGTGTAAGCTTTTTTCCAAAGCATGTTTGTGGCTTAAAAGTAAATCGAATTGAAAAACTAATAACATTTTGCAGGTAGCACATTAAATTTCGATGTTCTACAAAAAATTTGTCTTGATTTCTTTCCGTATCTCTAACGGTAAGCTCACAAAATGGACGCAAACTTAAAATTTGTTAAAAATCGTCTTTTTTATTTCAACCATGTTTTTATACGTTTATTCTTTATATATCTTCATAAAACCTTATAATTTTATGGAGAGGGAAAGAGAGAGACAGAGAGAGACAGACAGAGAGAGACGGGGAGAGAGAGAGAGAGAGAGAGAGACAGAGGGGGAGAGACAGAGAGAGAGAGGGAGAGAGAGAGAGAGCGCTACCTGCTGTCTTGCTCTTTCCTGCGCTACGTCAGTGTGGCCGCTGTGAGTGAGTAGTGGTGGGGGAGCCGAGATAAGGAGCCCGATTGGTGTTGCGTCGCATTTACTGAGTTTAGTCCTTTACCAACTACATTCTCTTATTCATTTTCTTTATTTGTTATTGCTCAAAACCACATTTGTTATTTCAACAAGCGAGATCTACTGTTCAAAGAACTAATAGTATTAGGTGTGGTTTGTTTAAAACTTTAACCAAACACATATACCAATGATACTTATTCCTTACTCATTAATAAATTCCTGATTAAATCACACTTGTTGATAGGAACTTGAACCAGTTTGAGCGGTTATGTTTCTTTTTACAAAAGGTACACATGTACGAACCAACAGGACAAAAAACACAAAAACAAACTTGTTTTCCTTGATCTACCGACTCCAGATGGGAAAGTATTTTGTTTGCTAAAACACAATTTTCAAACAAAAATGTTTTAAGAACTGTTCAGTTTTTACAAAAAATTGATTGTTTTTGTTGAGAAACACGGTTTTTGTTTCTTGTTTTGAAACCCGGCTTTAGGTGTTGTTACTTTTGATTTAGTTCAATTAATTACGTTTATTTATTTACGTTGGTTTATAACCATTTATAACGCTTTATTGATTGATAGATTGCAAAAAATGGCGAAGATTAAAAATACGGTAACAACGTCATTTTAATGTACGTATAAATCCAGGGAAGGTTCCCAATACAAAGTTTTTGGAGAAACTGACAGTTTCCGAGATCCCAATAGTGACCATCTTGAGTCGATCACCCTGCATTTATAGTGTACTAGCTGACCCGTACGGCGTTGCCCGTGGTGGTTGGTATTTTCAGTCTTTTTAACGTAATTGTATTCTTTTTAAGTGTTCAGTCAGTGAGTGGTATTTGGCTTTTATATATACAGATCTTAAATAATAAAAGCACTATTGTCATAATAATAAAAGATCTGAAATTATGATTTTAGTAACTTTGATTACCCCAAACCCCTCCTAAAATGTAGAAATTTTTCATACCCTTTCTTAGCGACCGCCTAGAGGAAGCTACATACCAAATTTCATTCCAATCTGTTCGGTAATTTTGGAGAAATCGTGATTTAGTAATTTTTACCCCCCCCCCCAAACTCCCCTAAAATTTCCAATTTTTTAAAACCCTTTTTTAGTGAACACTTATGGCCCTAGAGGAAGCTACATTCCAAATTTCATTCCAATCCATTCGGTAATTTTGAAGAAATCGTTTTTTAATAACTTTGATCCCCCCAAACCCCCTCTAAAATTTCGAATTTTTTCAAACCCTTTCTTAGTAAGCACCTATGGCCCTAGAGGAAGCTACATTCCAAATTTCATTTCAATCCGTTCGGTAGTTTTTGAAAAATCGTGATGAGTGAGTCAGTGGTATTTCGCTTTTATATATATAGATAGATTGCGAAAATTGTACGGTAAAAACAATGAATTCAATTGTATATTTAGATTGTAGGTTAAAAGAAACAGTATAACAAACAAAAATGTAATAACTAATTTTGCATGATGTGTTTTTACGAAATGTTCAATAACTAAGTGACTAAATGTCATTGAATCAGTAGCTATATGTTGTTTTAAACATTCATCAATACTGACCTAATTAAAACTTCAATATAAAGATTTCTTTGTATTTGCTTCCAGTAAGCGCACAATACATCTATTCAGAAAACATCAGTTAATTATCTATAAATAACTCAAGAAGACTCGATTTCTTTACTTCCTGGTTTAGCTTGAATACGTAAAATTTATTTCAGATCTTTTAGTCCAGTAAAATTCTCAGCGTCCCCCATTTACCGTTCTCCTATTCTGAACAACATCCAGTACAAAGAGAACGAATTGTGATTGAATAAAACTTTGTAGGTTGGTTAGTAGCGCCACAGCCGGCTTGAATCGCAAGCAGCGAGATCGTTGAAACGTGCATCCGTAATCTCGTGTTTCGGGTTCTATTTATAAATGAACTAGCGGGAAACCCCTGCGAGCTCCGCACGTCTACCCCGTTGAAACTTTCTATACACATAATCATGTTATGTTTTCTTTATAATAAAGGTGTAGGATTAATAACAACCCCAAAGCTAAGATGGTAAATAATGTTAAATGTTCAGATCAAATTATTTCGTATATTTTATAACAGCAGTTATAATGAAGGTTAAAAAAACCAGCAAGGTTCAGGTCTATACTTAAATAAAAACCTAACCTAAAAGTTAGTAATACAAATAACTGCTTCAAAGTTTGAAATCAGCTGTTATAGAAATATTGGAGCAAAAAGCTGTTTTATCTGTTATTTTATGCAATTGGTTGCTATGGTAATAAATGTAAATGCATGTGTTGGTTCATCAGTCAAGGCCTAACCTAAGATTTTTTCCTATTGTAATTTATAAGGATTTACAAATATTGAAATAAAAAATGTTTTTAGCAAAATGAATTATAGCCTGTGTTACTCAGGGATAGTGTAGCGTTTTATTAGTAAAACTATTTTTTCAATCGGTTCGTAGTTTCAGAGATCACCCCCTACGTACAAACGAACAAACAAATTTCACCTCTTTATAATATTAACTCTCTTTTAATATATAGTATAGATTTTTAGGAAGGTTGATATTTTTTACGTGTAACCTGAAAATTTGCAAATTATTGTTCGAAACCCTCAAAAATGCATTGCAAATAATCAATTTCAATCAATAAAATTTTTGTCAATTTGTATTCCGTAGAGTTTTACTGCGTAAAGGAAAAACTACAGTAAATACTTGTTCCCGACAGTTGAATACAAAATGGCGGTCGTTTTAAATGTTTGATGATGAATATCTTGATAACCATTAAGGCTCTTCTCCACCCCTGGCCGAAACTCCGAGTGTACAGTGTGTTATTAATAAAACTGATCCGAGTACAGTCAGTGACCTTGGGGTGGTGCGAGGAGAAGCGGGGGCACGGACAATTAATTGATGGACTGAAAACATAAATCCAGTCTCTCCTTTGAGCGACGAATGCTGGACTGAAAACATAAATCACAGCCGTTCCTTTGAGCATTCAACACAAAAGAAGATGACTTTTGAAGGTTGGCTAGTAGCGCAAAAGTAGCAAGTCGCGAGATTTTTTAAACATACATTCGTTACTTCGTGTTTTGGATTATATTTATAAAATAATAATCAAGGAAATAAATTTAAATTTTAAGGACGGGTAAATATTTTTCACGCGTGACCGTAAAATATGGAAATTATTTTTTATAAACCCCTAAAAATGCAATACAAATAATGAAATTTTACCTAATTAAATGTTTTATTAAAAGAAGTGGCCGTAGATTTCTTTCAATTATACGGTATAAGACTAAAGCACATAGTCTTTAAAAACAGTTTAAAAGGTTCCACAACTTTTTAAAGATTATTTCGTGATTCTCAGGTAAGAATCTCTAATTATTATTAAAAATTCGATCGGCTTTTTTTCTAAAATTACCTTACTTTGTTCAAGTTTCCTTTTTACGAAAACTGTGGAATGGTGTTTTTAAATCTTTCGGGACGAACATATTTTCTAGCTAAAATACTACTCCAGCTTTTCCACAGATAGCCCAATTTTCTGACGGATTTACTAGACTATTAAGCATGCACAGTATAAAAATGTATTGGAGGTGTAGAACTTGTTATAACTGTATGCCAGTAGAGCTTGCGCAACGACTTCCGCGCGAAGCTGCGGTTTTCCACGTGTAACTTGAGAATTACTTTCACGTGTATATATATACTTTCTGATTTAAAAACTCACCGTTAAACCAAAGTCAAATATTTATTCAGATCTAGAAATACAACTTTTACACACAATATAACGTTTTCCACTAGACATTTTAGGCACTTGCATAGATCGTACATTGTTAGTGAATTTCCATGGGAAAGATGATCGATTGCAGTGATTCGTATAGTGAGTAGTAAATGAACACCAATCACGGTCCCCAGAACTCGTTTTCGTGTGTCACTAAAAACTTTATATATATACGGTATATACCGGGTGTCCCACGAAGAGGTCCCTATTTTTGAATTAATATATTAGATGCACCGAACACTCTACAAACCTGAAACTCAACAGTCCTAACATACACATATGTAAAAGAAATACACCTGAGTATCAGTTAATTCTGACACATTAGGACAAAATGGCGGGATATCAAAGAAATAGTACCTTTTCGTTAAAATAGTTTTATTTGCTTAAGTGTTACAACATAATTATTGAATTTTAACGATGTTACTAAGCACTAAACAACGTTAGGGAATTAAAGATATAAGTAACTCATAAATAAATTAAATCTATTTGATCCACAAACCTTATTCAAACTGATGTCCATCGATCGCAATGCACTGATGACAACGAAATAGAAAACAGTCATTCGCTTTGCTGAACAACTCTCGAGGTATCAACAACAGTTCCTCTTCGATCAACCTCATTAGTTCATCGTCTGTCGCAATGTTATGACAATAAACCTTCTCCTTCAAAAAGCCCCACACAAAAAAGTCACAAACAGTCAAGTCTGGAGACCTTGGGGGCCAGTCCATGAAGCTGCTGCCACGACCTATCCAACGGTTAGGAAGATTTTGGTCCAAAACTGCTTTGGCCACATTAGCATAATGCGGAGGAGCTCCATCCTGTTGGAAAAAAACGTCTTTCATCTCAGGCTGAGAAAGATGAGGAACTATGTGATTGCTTAAAACTGATGCATACCTTTCTCCAGTCATTGTTTGTCGGCATATGTCATACGACAAAACACCATCCTTGGTAACAGCAGCCCAAACTGTTATACCTATTGATTTTAATTTCTCTTCTTGTACGATATGTGGATTTTTTGTGTTATAGTAATGACAATTATGCCTGTTTACAGTTCCTGTTCGATAAAATGTCGCTTCATCTGAAAACACGATTCCTTCATGCCATTTGCTATCTACGTCAGTCTTTTCAATTATTTTCGAACAAAATTCCAATATTCTGTCAGGATCATCTTCAAGCAGTCCGTGAACTAAATGAGTTTTATAATGTTTGATTTTGTTCTTTTTGGCATACCTTTGGACAGATGACTTCGGTATCCCTGTAGCAGATTCCACCTTTCTTACTGAATTAGGCGTATTTGGAGATTCCATGAAAGCAGCACATACGATTTCTTCATTTTCTATGTTGGAGGATCTATGGTATTTTTTTTTTTGTATTGACCCCGTTTCTAGTAGGATAGTCTTCCACTTACGAATAGATTTCCTTGACGGTGGAACTACACCTGGGTAACTTTCCCTAAAACACCTTATTGCTTCATAATCATTTTCAAAGGCAATAGCCCAGGAACAACATTTCACTTTTTGCTCAGTTGAAAACGGCATGGTACATAAGACACTTTACAATGCAACTTAATAACAAATGCCAATGTTTATTACCAAATATGTTCATTGTTGTGGATACACGCAGTCAGCTGATAGATTAAAAATAGTCTAAACAGCTGTAGCTGTTCCTATTCTAAATAAAAGTAGGTTTACCCTTAAAATACGATTGCTGATTTTGTTGTTTTTTTGTTTTTCCGCCATTTTGTTTGGATCAGTCAGAATTAACTGATACTCAGGGGTATTTCTTTTACATATGTGTTAGTCTCGACTGTAGAATTTCAAGTCTGTAGCGCGCTCTATACGTCTGTCATATCAATTCAAAAATAGGGACCTCTTCGTGGGACACCCGGTATATACATGTGTTCGCACTCCAACGGCATTCTACGTCCGATTTGGTTCAAATTTGGTACACACGTTGGTTTTCTAAGTGACTCGGTAATAATGTTCAGACAATTATTCCGAATATGTAATTTTAAAAGTTAGGACAGTCCAAAAGTGGGTATCATTTAGTTTTTAAAATTTGTTTTTAATTAAATTTATTTTGTTTTATATAACTTACCTCAAAATCAAAATTTTTGATTTTTTTCTTATTCAATAACGTAAATATCAAAAATGTAAAAAGCTCACCACATCTGAAATTAAATTATCTTTCAAATAAAAGTAACTTTAATAAATTTGGATAGTTTACGACGAAAAATCTGCTTTATTGTGGAAGCATATACGCGCCGAATTTGTGTTCCTACTCGAGTATTTAGCCTGCACTCTGTTGGTTATCATATCAACTTTTTGCTCGCGGAGGAATACTAGAAACATAATATACCCGTTAATATTGAATACGTGAGTGAGAGAAAACTGTGTTTAAAAACACATACTCACATACATTGTCAAACAGGAGCATTTCAGTACGTTTACATCTGTAACCCTCTAATTATCGCCTTTACGAAGCTACCCTATATTTCCTAGCGGAAGAATGAAACGCACATAAACTCAATGCTATAGTAATGTACAGCTCTGCCACTTGGAGAGCTGCGGTCAACTCAGAAATAGTGTTTCACTCCTGCCGAGCCTTAAGGGTCTGCTGTAGTGGCGGCCATCTTGGATTTTTATCCCATAAGAGCAATGTTAAATTTCAAACCATTTATTTCGTTTACTTTTTATCATAAAATTGTTTGCAAGGTCTCATTTTAAGCACAGTCACAATACGCATCCGTCTTGCAATTTACATGTTTTTGAATACTTTTGATTTGTTATGTAATTGACATTTTGCAAGTACAAAGTTTGAATTTTTTTCCTAACACAATAAAAAATTAATAATGAAAAATAATTTGCAAGCCGTATCCGAAATTTTATAAAGAATATTCAGTTTTTTTTTTCAATAATCAATTACAAAAGATAGACTTATAAAATGGTTTGAAACGAGGCAATGTCAAAGCGTTCAGCTGCAAGAAATTGCACTGTTTAGATATGGATACAGTGAGAAACAGTTGCGTTTCCGGTTGCTTTCTTGTTTACTGGAGCAGACCCTTAAGAATAATATGTCCAAACACGTCATCTCTCTATCTACCATCAATTCCATGTTCACAGTGCAGTACAGGTCTTACGGGGGATAGTCATGCTACTACCATTACTATCCGAGCATTGCGTGGGAGTCGATGTTTTTGGACGGCTAGTATCGCTGAGACTGCCGTTTGGATAACATTGTTTACGTGCGCTCCGTACTGAACGGTGAACGTGGACTCGAGTGCAGGGAGTTGGTGGAATCTGTATTTATTGTGCAGGAGTACGTACCTCATTTTTTACCTCTTAGAGGGCGGTGAAGAAAATTCGATGAGTTTTTTTATTAAATAAATACTGCATAAAAAATTGCACCTCTCCTAGATTCAAGGAAAGTAAAATAATGAGTATTTATTGTTTAAGGGGTTAGAGTCCCCATTTTCATCACTTTAATTTTTTTATGTAGCCTATACTAGCATTAGAAGCAATTGAGTTGAATTTCAGGGAATTTAAGGTGTATTGTTTTGGGGTATTTACCCCTTTCTCTCCCCTTACATATAGTAATCGAAATATTTTTTACGGCGTTAGCTCAATTTTGTGCAAATTAATCACTATGATAAATTTGGCGCCACCATCAAACGGTCTGGGCGAACAAACATACAAATTGGATTTAAATATCCACAGACTTTCATTTTACTTTCTCCACCCTATACGTAGTATATGGAGAAAGTATTGTTTTCGTCCAAATTTTCGAATTTGAATTTTTAGTGGAATTATCTGTTTTGGTGCTCCCTGAACCCCCAAAAAATGTTTAGTGGAATTATCCGTGTTGGTGCTCCTTGAACCCAAAAATATTTTTAGTGGAATTATTTGTTTTGGTGTTCCCTGAACCCAAAAAAGTGGTTTTTTTGGTGATGTCTGTCCGTGTGACCGTGTGTCTGTAAGGATGTGTAAAGAGCTGGAGACCATACCAACGGTCCGATTTTGATGAAATTCGGTATGTAGGTGTAGTTCTGGAATAGCTTCAGTCGGTTTTTTCATTTTTTCAAACTTTTGATTTTTAAGGGGTTTTACCCCTTAAAATGACCAAAAAACGAGAAAAATATAAATTTCTCAAAAACGGCTATAACGATTTTGATCCAATTTTGCTTATTTGTAGCCCTTAATGTACCCTACCATATGCAAAAAACCGCATCTTTATAAAAATTCTCGTTTAGGGAATAATAATAATAATAACAGATTTTTGGAGGTTTTTGGCCAAAAAGGGGGTCGTTTTTCAAAATGTTTCCAAACCTTTTTTCGAGCATTTATACAGGCCTAATTGACATGTTTGGTGCAAATTTGTTCGAAATCGATCGAATAGTTTAAATAATAATAATAATAATGTTATAATATAATATGGATGTGTGTTACATGCATCTAATATTTTCCATGGTAACATTTTACTACTTTTGCAACTCTAAATAACCACCTCTTATGCTACTCTTGGGAAGGTATAAAGTTTCAACTGGGAGAAAGTATATGGCAGTTATCTGGTACCGTTTATTTATATATAGTTATCTTTAAGAGGACTTTGAAGTCGTATTATTCATTTTCGCGTTAGTTCCAGAGTTGCTTATGCACAGCTAGTTACACATCTGTATAGGAAAACTTGATAAATTTGTCGAAACTCACAAGGGGGCATTTGGACCAGGGGACTCGGATTTGAGGTAGTTTTTGAATTACAAGTAAGTGTAAGAGTAAGGCACAATTTCACCCGACACGGATTTATTCTTCCAGCGGGTACTTGAAGATTTCAACTTGCTAAAGAAGTACAATATTAATGTATTCAGCCCGATTCACATGCTGCATTGTGCAGGCCGGTTCACAAGCTTTTACATGTAGACATTATCAAGGACTGATATCACGTCCCCCGTGTAAACACCGTGATCTCAGCAGGAAATAAATTAAACGTTTGATTCATTTGTCCTGAAACTTTTGAAAGACTTTGTATCCAGACCTTTTAGCTGTCGCAGACTATCCGGACGGTTTGACGACGCTTCCTACGATACAAAATAAGAAAAGAGTTACTAGACGTTCCAGGCTCAAAGGGGAGATAAATCCCCCAACATCGGCGCCTCCATTGATCCCGTCACGTTCCGGCGCTTAGGGTCAAATTTGGACTGTTGTTAAACATTCCTTTCAGTCTAACCTCTTGAAACTGTCGACTGACCTTACGGAACATTTTGCCCGCGTTTATATTTAGAACTGGCTAATGGGGAACATGACGCAGCCTGGTGGAGACTCGTGGAACTTGAGATTTGTATAAAAAACCGGAGAAGTGTGTTTGACTTGGATTCCATAACGCCAGCGAGCAAAGTTTTACGAAAATGTTAACAACGCATCAACAAGTCGTATACTCTGAAATTAACTAATCCGCTCAGGGAATGGGGTTTGGCGTCCGTCGCGGTTCCGAGTCAAACATACACATTATACTACTTGCAGCACTTAGCACAACACAGTCATATACAGCGTGTCTCGCAACCATTCTATAAAACTATACCGTGTTATTCAGCAGGTCTAGCAAATCATACAATATAACAATGAGTCCTATCTTGCTTAGTTTTGAAGTTGTCTGTCTGTGTAGGTTTTTTAGAAAACAATTATTATCTCATGAACGATTTAAATACCTGGGCGACCGAGCATCGCTCAGTATTTTTTTATTGTTTTTTTTTAGGAAAATGTATGTAAATATACGAATCGCATACTGAATAAACATGAATATTTTTCGATCTTACGTACATATGAACTGCTTATTTAAATTTAAAATAAACGGTATCAGTTAACTGACACAAACTTTCTCCCAACTTACTGTAGTCAAAATAATATTGTTTTTAATCATTTTATTTACTACTTTTTAGAACAAAACAAAAAAATAATATTCTACCTACGTCAATCGTATAAAAAAGTTATTGTCCCAGGCGCGATTCGATCGCGCGACCTTTGAATTACTGGCCGTGCTCGCTACCGTGGTGCTACCCCGTGCGGCCGCTGCCGCGATGCTAGATTGACAACACAAACTTGTTTATTTTTAAACATTTCCCCATAATTATAAAACGCCGAAGTTTTGATAAAAGCGGGTGGTGTCATTTTGTTTGGCATCTTAAGCACTATAAATACTGAAAATTTGATCAAAATCGTTAGAGCCTTTTTGAGAAATTTGCATTTTAGTCGTTTTTTATGGGTTTTTAGGGGTAAATTACCCTTAAAAATTCCAAAAGATGAAAAAAACGCCTGGAGATATTAGGGTTTAGTACCTACATACCAAATTTCATGAAAATCTGACCAATAGTGTCCTCTCTGGTCGTGTATACATACAGACAGACTGACAGACAGACACCACTCTAAAAACACTTTTTTGGGTTCAGGGAGCACCAAAACAAAAAATTCCACTAAAAATATTTTTGGGTTCAGGGAGCACCAACACAGATAATTGCACTAAACAATTTTTTGGGGTTCTGGGAGCACCAAAACAGATAATTCAACTGAAAATTCAAATTCGAACATTTTTACGAAAACAATACTTTCTCCATATACTAAGTATAGGGTGGAGAAATTAAAACTTGAGTGTAATTAGTCCTTACATTTTGTTAGAATTTTTTTGCAGATATAAAACCTAGCGCATTCGAATCCTGACGTCCAAAAACCTTTATAGGTACTTGTACTTGTAGGTTATGTAATATGTAACCTATCCAACGAATAGGTCATATTTGATATTGTTTATGTATTTTAGAAATAACAAATTATAATCATTACATAATTTATATTACCTTTATAGAAATGCAAATAATGGAGAAACTGGTGAAAAGGTTTTCAGAACGGTTAGTAACAGCACAAAAATAATGTTTTAGTTACGTTTGGTGTTTGAATGAAGAAATAAGTTGAAAACTATACCACCTGATACACTGTTAATGATTTATGTTTGTTAAATCTTATCGTATTAAACGATCAATGCTTGTATATTTTCTATTCACCTATTTGACTTCAAGACTTCAAGATGGTGACTTCAAAGATGGTACAGTAGGCCTATATAAATGAAGTTCAGAGTTTAAATTGTATGCGCATTTTTGCAGACGCAAGACCTAGCGCATT
>JAGFPH010000736.1:283383-304801 GCA_018207615.1 Philaenus spumarius
TTTGTCCTCCAGTAACGCTTGTATCTGGCGTCAATAGGTTAGGTTAGACGATAGGTTAGCACCAGGCACAAACGTCAAGGGAGGACAAAGAGTCCATCTGCATTCAGAAAGGCCCACTCTTTGTCCGCCTTTACGAATTATTTTTGTTGTAGCAAAAGCTAACCTAACCTAACAAATCTGTTAAGTGGTATCTTTAAAATTATCATTCACTATATAAGTAGGCCTACATCGTTAAATTATGATCGAAGTGTTTAGTCTTTGGTCTTTTCAGACATACCTATGTCAAAATGTCCCCGGATACACTCCGACGAAGGGTTGTCCTTAAAAATATTTCGCTAATAGGTTAGGTTAGGTGTTAGGTTAGGTATTAGGTTAGCACCAGATACAAACGTTAAGGGAGGACGAAGAATCCAGCTGTCATCAGAAATGCCCAGACTCTTCGACCGATTTTACGAATTATTTTTGTTGTAGCAAAGGCTAACCTAACCTAACAAATCCGTTAAGTAGTATTGTTGCAATTATCATTCACTATATAAATAGGCCTATATCGTTAAATTATGATCGAAGTGTTTAGTCTCTGGTCTTTCAGACATATCTATGTCAAAATGTCCCCGGACACACTCCAACGAAGGGTTGTCCTCAAAAATATTTCGCTAATAGGTTAGGTTAGGCATTCGGTTAGCACCAGATACAAACGTTAAGGGAGGACAAAGAATCCAGCTGTCATCAGAAAGGCCCAGACTCTTTGTCCGTCTTAGCGAAATATTTTTGTGGTAAACCTAACCTAAAAATCGGTTCAGGGACATCTTTGGGATTATCATTCCCTATATAAGTTTATAAAAGTCCTCGCCTGAGGCGGATTAAGAGTCCGAATTTTTTCTAAATGGCCACATGACTCTTCGTCCTCCCTCCCGCTAACCATGTAACCAATATTTATGACCGTTTGAGGACCCGGTTTCATACCGTATACCAACGTCACGAGTAAAACATTATATTATATTCTTCACAACAACTTTACAAAAACATACACATTTACCAAACGTCGCATACATTAAAACATTTCTTACATTACTGGTGAAATTACTGTTTCACAATACTGAAACATTACTGTTTCACCAAGCACAAACTAATTAACTATAATAGAATTTTAAAGTTAATGAAAGAGTACGTGAAGATTTGCAAAACGGATAGACCTTGTTTCTTTGTTGTTGTTAGGCCTACGTTTTACTATTAGAGATTTTCTTGAATTAGGAATAAGTTTAATTTCATAGCCTGACAAAGTAATAGCGAACAATTACCTGAAATAATTGTATTTCTATTGTTAATATTTTTAGTAGCAGCTTTTAATAAATGGTTGTTAATTGTTTAGTTTGTCCAGATTTTATTTTCGTTAACAAGTTTTAATTACAGCCATAATTTGGTGTTTATGTTACATACAGCTGGCCAATAAGGCGCTGATAACAAGTTTTTCGCCTAAAAAAAGAATCATTGTTATGGCTTACAAATAAAATAATTTTTCACCTTCTGAAATGGGTTCGCGGTCTTAACATTAACAACAACAAACTTTTAAATCAATCACTATTTTCTATTACTCTAGCTATCCAAGAAAATAAGTAGGCCCTAACAAATAAACACTACAAAAAGAAAGAATCGCTCATTATTATTTAGATAAATTATTTGTTTATAGAAATCAGTTAAAACTTCGGCAAACTTTTTGAATAGGGCCTACTTGTTGAAATAGCATCAGCTAAAGACAATTTTTGAGGGAAATAAAAAGTGCTAGCAACTTATACGTTTAAAAAGTAGAAACATACTATATGTATATAAATAACTAATGAGCTTGACTTGTGAGAAAGTAACTTAGATAAAATAAAACCTGAACACAAAATCTCACAATAAATACGTTTCTAACCTCAAACGCGTTTCAACGACAATGTCGCCATCCTCTGTGATGCACGGGCTACAGTAACCAAGTAACCAAAGTTATAGTTTGGTTACTGTAGCCCGTGCATCACTGAGGATGGCGACTTTGTCGTTGAAACGCGTTTGAGGTTAGAAACGTATTTATTGTGAGATTTTGTATTCAGGTTTTATTTTATCTAAGATACTATATGTAGACTGTAGGTTAGTTCAGGTTCAGATTTTTTAGTAGAAGTAGTTGTAAGCCTATTCTAAAATTTCGCTAAAACTTCGAAGTTTCTTTGGAACATGTATTGCCCTTTTTAGTTAACATATTGCGAAAAGAACGTTATTAGCGAATTTCCATAGGAAAAATGAGCTAAATTGCAGTGGCCCTTATGGTAAGACCCAAGAGGTCGGGAGTAGCAAATGAGCACCGATCATGGTCCCCAGAACACGTTTTGGGATGTCATTAAAATGTATATATTTTTACATATATGTGTGTGTTCGCACTCTAGCGGCCGCATTTTAAGTCCGATTTGATCCAAATTTGGTACAAATGTTGGTTGCCTACGTCGCTCGGACGAGTTCGTTAGCCAGAAAAAATCCTACAACCGGAAGTACGTTTTTTGACTGGAAGTATCTATTTTTTTAGATTTTTCCTACGAGAATGACATTTTTTAGAGTTTGTTCTACAAATATAAATGTAGGATGTTATTCTGCACATTTTGTTTTTTTTACGCGATCTTATAGCTCGCTTGGTTCCCCCAAAATCGATCAAAACGTAAAATACCATACAATTACCCGGTTCAAAGCCATTTGGTGGATTTTACCGTGGGGTTGGCGTGCGAAGCACACAATGTTTGTGTATTGAAATCATTCCCAATACGGAGGTTGGCGTGCGAACCATTTTGCAGCTATTCAGCACCAACGTGAATAGACCTATTTCCTAAATTTTTGAAACAATAAAACATAGGCCTACAAACTCAATTTTGAAAATTTGCTCAATTCACGTCAGCGGTTCAGCTGCGTGGTCGAATTATTTCAGTTAGCAATCGATTATTTCTGTGATTTGCAAATCTTAAAAAATGTATTGGTTTTCTTAGACGTATTAAAATTCAGTAAATAAAAGATAAATCCGTAAGATTAGTTTATGCTTATAATATAAGAATTGAAACTTAATAAATAAAATTATAGACCTAATTAATTTAGGTAAAAGTCTACAAATTCATAAAATGTTGACGAAAATATGGTAGCATTGAACCCCGCTGCAAGGTTAACACAAAAATATTTTTCTTAATACTGTACTAATATTTACTTTTCCAATAAATAATTTTACCTTTTTGTAGACTGCAGTGTAAATATAACTAATTTATTTGATTAAAACCACAATAGTAGATAACATTGAACACATATTGTAAAATATTTTAGGTTAAGATATCAATAGTTGAGCACATAGAATCACACTGGAAGCACGCCAAAAGCTTACGAACTTTAAACTTAATTTAACCGTATTTGTAATAGTTCTATAAAACGTGAACAAAAACTGTATTTACAAAGACTTGAAAATCAAACAAAACGTTCTAACCGCCGCATCTGTATAGGCCTAGCAAAACAAAACAACTGACACCGATTAAACCAATAGCAATCCAATCTCGAGCCGACCCCAGGCAGAGCTGCAATCGGGTGGCGGAAATAGCCGACTTCGCCCGACCGTCTGCGAATACCAGAAATCATAGTACAGTATGTAATTTTGCAATTATGTTTCGGGCTGAATAATTACCGTTTTAGTGTAAACATGGAACTGTTTATTTTCAATTTCACTAATACATTGCATCTGATTCGCTATTCACTTCGAATCTGTTTATTTATTTTATTTGTAGAACATCTTTAAGATTGAAATGTTGATAAACACAGTCAGCTGGGATGGTTGTGTACGTAGTGACCCAGTTTTTTTATTTCAAACCATCGTCCTTCCAGAATTATTATTGACAGTACTTAAGGCTCGGCTCTCCACATTCAAAACTACGATATTGGGTACCAATTTCAATGTTAAATAACCAAAACATACCTTCACTATTAAGCATATTTTTGTGCTGTTTTTGTTAAAAAAGGAAAGCTGTATTTTTTTTCTTAAAGTAAAATAGATTGTGGGTGTTGATTGCTAAGGATTTTTGCAATATCTCTTTTTGCAACTGAGAAAAAAATTAATAAAGTTTACTATTTTTTACTATTTATATCATACGTTTATGAAAACAATAAAACGGTTTCTGAAAATGTATTCGGCAATCAACATCCGCATATGACAGTACTTCAAAATGAAACCAAAATTTTAAATTTATTCCACGAATTAACGGAAAAAAATGACTTATTCTGTAGCATTGCTCTTATGGGAATCAGATTCAATATGGCGGTTAGGGAAGCGCCCCCTTAAGGGTCTGCTCCAGTAAACGAGAAAGCAACAGGAAACTCACTTCCGGTATCACTGTATCCCTATCTAGCCAGTGCAATTTCTTGCATCTGAACGCTTTGACATTGCCTCATTTCATACCATTTTATAAGTCTATCTTTTGTAATTGAGTGTTGAAAAAAAAAACTGAATATTCTTTATTAAATTTCGGATCCCACTTGCAAATTATTTTTCATTATTAATTTTGTATTGTGTTAGGAAAAAAATTCAAACTTTGTACTTACTAAATGTCAGTTACTTGACAAATGAAAGAAATTTAAAAAAATGTAAATTGCAAGACGGATGCGTATTGTGAGTGTGCTTAAAATGAGACCTTGCAAACAATTTTATGATAAAAAGTAAACGAAATAAATGGTTTGAAATTTAACATTGCTCTTATGGGATACAAATTCAAGATGGCCGCCACTGCAGCCGCGTTGATTCTGTGTCAGTCAGTCGGTCTGAGGACATAGTCTCTTAGATTTTGTTCAAACTTTCCTTCGTGCTTAGCCTTTTATACCGATCTTATTTCGTTCTTGTGCTAATTGGCCGTCAATTATTGTGATATACAACGTTTTAAAATTCACGAAAGCGGTACTCTTGATGTCACGGACTACTAAACACTAATATTGTAATGGCTGGACATAAATGAATTCTCGTAGTTTGTGCATTAAATACAGATTAGTATCAACTGATCTTGATGTAAATAGAATTGCCACAATGTATGCTTGATTGTCTTAATTATTAGCAACAATAATAGAATTATAGTGGTTTGGAGAAACTCGGTAATTAAAAATAATATATAAATGCGAACTAATTTCTGTTGTTCAGGGGGGTGGGGCAAATGGGGCAGATGCATAGGGGCCCGGGACACTGCAGGGGTCTGGAACGAGCCCCAAAAAATATTAATATTGCCCTTCTTTTAGTATCGATATCATATTTTGCAATTCGTGTGATTTCGTCGAGGAAAAATGTCTACTCCCCTCCCCCTATGCCTATATATATTTAAATGTAGGGTAGTTATTAAATTTACTATCAACACAGCTTGCCCTTTTCCCCTTTCTCTGTGGCTTCTGTCGTTACATATTTATAATTGTAACGGAAATTTGTTTAATTTAATTTTTACTTTAGCCCTTTATACAAAACAAGCTCAGCCCCTGCTCGTATCAAAACCAGATTACAGTATTGTATAATCTGAAATTACGATTGTTTAGGGCAGGGGCACTTGGATCGGTTTTGAGCGCGATACATGCCCACTAGATCATAGAGACGCCATGCTAGGTATAATTACAGTTTTTTTTTTCTATACTAATATCATAAAGAGTTAAAATTTGTTTGTTTGTTTGTATGTGGGGGGGGGGGGGATCTCTGGAATTACTGAACCGATTGAAAAAAATAGTTTTACTAATAAAAAGCTACACTATCCCCGAGTAACGCAGGCTATAATTCATTTTGATAAAAACATTTTTTATTTCAATATTTGTAAATTTAGTCGGAAAAAATTCTTAGGTTAGGCCTAGACCGATGAACCAACACGTGTATTTACATTCATTGCCGTAGCAACCAATTGAATAAGATAACAGATGAAACAAATGTTTGCTCTAATATTTCCATTAACAGCTGATTTCAAACTGTAAAGCAATTGTTTGTATTTCTAAAATTTATGTTAAGTTTTTATTAAAGTGTAGACCTGAGCCTTGCTGGTTCTTTTAACCTTTATTATAACTGCTGTTATAAAATATACGAAATAATTTGATACATTTTAATGCTTTTAAGAAATGTGTATACTATCAGTATAAGTCTAACTTAAAATTGTGTTAGCCTAAGCTTTCAATCCAAATCAGCTGTTTTATTCGTAAAATGTAATAACAGAAGTGGGTCTTTTTGGAAGAGGACCGACATGAATGTTGAATGCAGGTAAACATACTGTGCCTAAAGACTATAAGTTAGAACTTCAGGCTATTTGTGTTTGTTTTTTGTTTTAATGCTTGCATTTCACGTATGAACTATTATGTTGAACAATTAAAACACGCACAGTAGGCCATGTCAGTTGTTGTTTACCGTATCTATTTACAAATTTCTTTAAGTGGAGGTCCCCTTCTAAAAAATACCTACAGTCGTTTGAATTATAATACAGTATGCTTTTCTTGGTTGATTTATGTTTGTTTTCGCTCATATTTTTGTAATCTAACCTAAAACAGCAGTTGGTTGTGAACAATAATAAACTGATTCAAATTTGCCAAGTTGATTGCTATGGTAATGAACGTAAATAGATTCTAAAAACATGTGTGCTAAGCTTTTGGTCCGAATCAGCTATTTTACATGTTATAGGGTTGAGAGTAAACGCCCGAATTTTCGCTATTTTAAAAATTCAAATTTTACAAAATCCTTTCTTAGTGTGCACCTATGACCATATAAGAATATAGGCTACCTTAAAATTTGTGTATTTTTATTTTCTCATAGTAAAAACAGATTTTTAGGCGTTTTTTGGTCAAAAAGGGGTTGTTTTTCAAAAAATTTCAAAACCTTTGCATCTATACAGGAGTAATTGACAATGTTTGGTGCAAATTTGTTCGAAATCGATCGAATAGTTTTCTCTCTAGATAATAACAATAATATTTATTAGTTAATCTCCTACTTTAATAAAACACCTCTCCTACCCCACCTACAATAATCATGAAGTCACGGTGAATCTGTTTGATAATTTAAATATGTTTGTGAGAAAGTATGTGCCAGTTCCTGGTACCGTTTATGTTTACATGCTTTTGTTCAACTCACTACCGTTCAACCGGTGGACAGTCGCCTCGGCTCTTTCCGGATTGCCTCGGGCTGCTCCGTAGCCTACTACAGCACATTGCGTTACGACTGCGTTCTTGCATACGTATATTAACCAAAATAACATAAATAGACTAGAATTAAAAAATAAATCGACCACGCAGCTGGACCACTGACGTGAGTTGAGCAAATTTCCAAAATTAAGTTTATATGCCTATGTTTTAGGGTTTCAACCAACAATTTGGAAAATAGGTCTACTCACGAAGGCGTTGAACAGCTGTCTGTGTGTACGCAATATATTAGTAGAATTTGTTTCCTCCTAGTGGCCTCGCGAGTTTGCATCACTTGGCTTTGAACTGGGTACTTTTATGGTATTTTACGTTTTTGTCGATTTTGGGGGAACCAAGCGAGCTATAAGGTCGCGTAAAAAAACAAAATGCGCAGAATAACATCCTACATTTATATTGTTAGAAAAAACTCTAAAAAAATTTCATTCTCGTAGTAAAAATCTCAAAAAATAGTTACTTCCGGTCAAAAAACGTACTTCAGGTTGTTGGATTTTTTTTGGCTAGCGAACTCGTCCGAGCCACATAGACAACCAACACGTGTACCAAATTTGGACCAAATCGGACTTAAAATGCGGTTGCTAGAGTGCGAACACATATATACATATATACGTGTTCTGGGGACCATGATCGGTGCTCATTTGCTACTCCCGACCTTGGGTCTCACCATAAGGGCCACTGCAATAGCTCATTTTTAATATGGAAATTCGCTAATAACCCACATATAAAATTAATTCTTCCTCAGCGAATCTGAAATTGTAAGAAAATTGTTGTTTGTGAGAAAATTGTACCAGTTTCTGGTACCGTTTATTTGTTCTACGTTGATTCTACGTCATACAGGCCGCTTTTATACTGGCTACAAAGATAGAGTGGGTATATTGCGGTGATTTCTTAGAGATTTTACGAAATGGTTTAATATTTCGTAGAAAAACATGCAATAATTCACTAAGCGGGATTTGTTGTTTGAGGTTCCGTCAGAACTTTTACGCTTGTGCTCCTATTGACAACAGGACCAGAAGTTGCAAAATACTGGACCTTTAGATTAAAGTAACCGCCGTTATAGTCAATAACAGAACGAAATAGCAAACGAACCTTTCCTAAAATTTTGAAAATAAACTGCTAAAATTTGCGGAAAGTTGGCTGTGGAAATCTAAACTAGAATTCGTGGATGACAGGAATGATATATAGCCAACTTTTCTTAAAGATATTTGTTTACAAGTAAGCCCCCGTGAAAAATCACAGGTTGAGTAATTATTGATATACATCAGAAATACAGCATTTAAAAACAAACTATTTTAAAACAACATCAAGGAATACTTATCTAGGCTTTGGCCTACCTAAACCTAACTATGCTGACGGGGATTTTTAACTCGGTAAATGTATACAATAATAAGGAATATAAAACTGTAGGCCTATTTGTTAAACATTTTTATTTACATAGTCTACGTTATTGTATATTTAAAGAAAGATAAAAAATACTATCTTTTAAATGCTTTTTATTTCATATTGTAGATCAAATGATTTAGAACTTGTTAATATTATAGTGAAGAAAGATCGAATATGTTTATACGTTATACGAAGATGTACGAATGTTTCCGAAGTTAGCCGAATAGGTATCTCTTCTTAAAATTTTTATAAACAAAATATATATTGATGGTAAAAGGTTGTATTTATATACAGCCTTTTACCATCAATTTATACAGAATGTCCCCGAACTCTCTAGACCCCTTTTGTGGATATGATCCTGGGATCCAGACAAACATATTTCACAATATAAACATGGGTCTACGGGGCTTATTTTTTCGTCTGTCTGTATGTGTTTTTTTACAAAATACTTAATATTTTTGGAATTAGAAAGGATATTGAGATCAAACTTTGTACACCTATTTTTTGCGTAACCTCTTATTACTGTACGAAAAATTAGAACATTATTTAAAATATTTAAAAAATGGCGGCCGTTTATAATTTTTAATGTCAAATATCTCAAAAACCGCTAACTTTACAAACACATTACAAGAGACAAAAAAGTTTACTTTGTTAATGACAAACACAATGGTTTTTTTCATTTTGTTTGTAGCTCAAAGGAAAACAGAGATATTGACAAAAAAAAGACAAAATGTATTTCTTGGTAGTTGTCAACAGTAACCAGAATTACTCTAGAAACCAAATATTTTAAAGTTATTATGAGCTAAAATAATCATGATTTGCATTATGTTCTGAGCACTTTCTGAGCTGATTCTACTAGCAAAAAATAATGAAAAAAGTTCATATATTCATCGGTCAGGAAAAGCTTCGTTAGAGAGTTCTTACCCGTGTTTCAGATTACTCACAGAAACGAATCCCTATTGAAATATATAGGACATTAATTTAGGTGTGAAATTGAATTTAATTTACGTAAAATGAGCATATAAATTTAATAAAATAGGTCCCAGTTCTGTAACTGCAGTAATTGTTGCGATATTTGACCCAAAACGCAAAATTCTGTCCGAATTAAGACCGAATTTTGCGTTTTGGGTCAAATATCGCAAAAATTACTGCACTTACAGAACTGGGACAGCTATTTTATTAAATTTATAGTATGCTCATTTTACGTAAATTAAATTCAATTTCACACCTTAATTAACGTCCTACATATTTCAATAACGATTCGTCTCTGTGAATAATCTGAAACATGGGTGAAATCTTTCGCCAGCTGTAACTCGCTAACAAAGCATTTCCTGACCGATGAATATATGAACTTTTTTCATTACTTTTTGCTAGTGGAATCAGCTCAGAAAGTGCTCAGAACATTATGCAAATAACTTATTATTTTAGCTCATAATAACTTTAAAATATTTTGTTTCTAGAGTAATTCTGGGTATTGTTGACAACTACCAAGAAATAAAATTTTCATTTTTTTTTTTTGTCAATATCTCTGCTATCCTTTGAGCTACAAACAAAATAAAAGAACCATTGTGCTTATCATTAACAAAGTAAACATTTTTGTCTCTTGTAATTTTTTTGTAAAGTTAGCGGTTTTTGAGATATTTGACATTAAAAATTGTAAACGGCCGCCATTTTTTAAATATTTTAAATAATGTTCTAATTTTTCGTACAGTGATAAGAGGTTACGCAAAAAATAGGTGTACAAAGTTTGATCTCAATATCCTTTCTAATTCCAAAAATATTAAGTATTTTGTAAAAAAACACATACAGACAGACGAAAAATAAGCCCCGTAGACCCATGTTTATACTGTGAAATCCACAAAAGGGGTCCAGAGAGTTCGGGGACACCCTGTATATTTTGATAGGCTATATATTGTATAGTTTGATATAGTTGTATAAACTTATCACCTAAAAGCAAATATTACAACGTATATGATAGCATACATTAGTTCTAAAACTCATATTTAAAAAAAATTACTTCACAAGAAATTATAACGATTGAAGTTGTAAACATAACCCAAACTATAATCTACACTGTGTTTGTTTAAGTACATTACAGATGATGGATGAAATCAGCTGTTACATTATATGTTACTCACGTACGTACTTACGGACGTACACTCGCTTTTATAGGACGAAAACACGATTTTCAGGTGAATTACCTGAAAACAGGCCGAATTTAGGTTATCTACCGATTATACATTGGAGTTTCCTGCAAAATTAACTGTTGTATGCATACGGCTGAAATACAAAATAAGACCGCCATTAGTGAAAACGTAAGTGCTTACAAAGGATATTCTAGTCGCGCTCGAGCGTCTCTTGACTTCCTCTCCGGGTTCGATGCATTTTCTCGACCGGTATCGCTTGAAATATCAAAATCTACAGATGTGAATGCGTTTGTTAAGAGGAGCTTAAAAATGTTTAACACATAAAATGGTTTCACTGCCGTCTGCGTAGGTTTGTGAACAAGCATGTAGGCCTAGTTAGATGTGAATAATTCCTGGAGTATTGATGTTTTCTTGGGACACTCTCTATTCGCCACGGTAATGCTAGACCAAAAAGAATAATTTAGTGCTTAAATTAGAAGGGTCGAAAGGACCGAAACGAAGGGGTCGCGTAGGAGGGGAGCGGGAAGACATCTTGTTTGGTCTTAAAGTAGAAGTTAATTCCCACCAAACATAGCGTACTTTACTTGATGGTATGACTATTTTACATTGGTAGGCCTACGTACCATTATTGTCCTAGGAGCTTTTGTTCAGAATCGCAGATAAAAGATATAATACGCATATTTTAACTGAATTTTTTTTTTTAATTTTGAGTCATTAACTAGGGTACTGCGTGCAACATCGATCGAATACTCCACAGGAGATAGACGGCTCCCTTTCCAGGGGACAATTAATGAGGCGCACTCTAGGCCGACTGCTACGAGTTGTGCAATTTCCCCGTCCTCATTATACTAACTGGCATAAAGTGAAGACAAGAGACAAAACTTAGCAACAAATCTCAATTGTAGTTAAAGGACTGAATACCACTGGAGTGAATGCGGAATGCAAACTAAGTACGCGGATTCAACCTTCTACCATGGCCGTTTGCTAGTTTGGTAGTAAAACGCTCGAATGCAATTATTAGAATATCGCTTGAAATTATAAAAAAAAGTCGTCCAGACGATTTCCCGCTTTGCAGTAAATCAATTGAAAATTTGTTTTTTCGTCCTGTTGTAAATATCTTTAAGATAAATTAATAAGGCCTACAATTTTCAAAATTTGTAAGTAACAAAATTACAGTTTAGACGTTTATGAATAATTCCACGCCAATTACAACAGTATATTGTATAGCCTACTTCAAAATTCGGCGAAAGGTTTATGAGGCTACAACACCATTAATTAATTAAAACTGAATAGACTTAAATAGTCCAGTGAGTAAATGCTGTAAATCTTACATTTAATAAAATAGCAAATAGTATAGGGCATAAGTTCGGACAATAGATTCATGAGGAATAAATACGTTTATATCTCAAAAAACATACGAATTCGCTTTCATTAAAGTAGGCCTACTTCATAATTAAGTTTTCACGCATACGAGATGATAGTATTAGTATTCAAATGCTAAATAAAAGATTTTATAAAACAATTCTTCGATATAAATTATGAAAATGTTCTAGGCCTACTTAATTTTTATTTTAAAGAATTACACAACAAATTAACTGAAAAAGCTACATAAACTAAACTACTATATAGGTTGGAACTGCAGAATGTTATAACTTAGGAAATAATTACCATGTTTAAATCCTTGCATTGTTTAAACATTGAGAGACGAAAACAATTTAATTATTGCCTTACGTATTCCCACACTTCTGTATGTAAAGTAATAAGCCTGGATTAACAATATGACAGAGCTTGACAAAAAGAGGTTTTTAAAGATTATTTTCCACTGATTGTTATGAAAGCATACACACACACAGATGTGATTGACACAGTTGACCGATTTGTTCATGGAAACAGTTCAATTAACTTTGAAAAAAATAGGAGGGAAAAGGAACACTTTATGTATTCTGAACTCCAAATAAATAAAAAATCTGGAAATTGGTTGACCGTGCAGGCCAACCCTAGAACTTCCCGCTTAGTTTACCAAAAATACCAAAAAAACGAAAATTTGTGAATTTTTAAACAACTATAACTTTTGAATGCGTCGTTCGATTTTCATTAAAAAAAAAGCATTCTACGCAGTTTTTAAAGCACAAAAAGAAAATGTACAGGTTTATATTGATTGGTTGAGAAATCTGGAAGATATGTTAAAAAAATACCAAAAAACGAAAATTTGTGAATTTTTAAACAACGATAACTTTTGAATGTGTCGTCCGATTTTCATTTTCAAAAAAGCAGTCGACGCAGTTTTTTAAGCACAAAAAATGTATACATGGTTTTATTATGATTTTTTCGCACGCTTTAAAGTTATTTTTAAAAAACATAAAAATTCCAAAAAAAATGTAGGTTAGTTTTTTAAATTTCTTCGGATTGGCTAGATGGATTAACTCTCAAATCTAATCAGATCTAAGTTTTGATACACCCTTTCGAATGACATGTCGTAGAATTCAATCGGTTGATTCGTTTTTGAGAAACTGTACGACAAAAATGTATTTACACACATACACCCACACACCCACCCCCACACACACACACACACGGTCGGACATCTCGGCGGGAATAGTCAGAATGGCTTCCTGGGACCTCAAAACGTGGAGATTTAATGAAAACTCGACTTTCGAAAATCGGACCGAAATCAATAACTTCCCTTTATTGGTAGCGGGAAGTTTAAAAAACATGATTAGCTTACAATATAGGTACATATTTTTACAAGGCATTATTTTTGTCTCATTTCTGTCAAAATAACCACATAAATCATAAATGTGCCACATAAATCATAACCATTCAATGCCTATGTTTAATTTAAATATTATTTCGATTGAAAAGTAGATAATTTTTATTCATTTTTACAAACAGAAGCAATAGGCTGAATACTTACAAATAAAAAGGTTAGCCTAACTTTTTTGCAGTTAAAAGAAAGTACACGTTTAATATATTAGGCTACTAAAAAAAGGAAGTTATCAGCGTTTTCTGGTATTTTCACTCTAAAAGAGCGTTGCTTTACTCTAATGTTCACACACAAAAGAACACAAATTATAACAATGTTCTACTTGATTGTTAAAAGGGAATTATCTTCAGTTACAACAGTAGGCCTACTTTAAGGATATGATCTTGGAAATATAGGCTTCTCAAACGAACTTTTGTGCTGCAAAATATAACCAACACTTACCACTACAAAATACGTTTTACAGATTAATTGGAGCTTGGAAATAGGTTAAAATAGCTAAAACTTATGATTTTATAAAAGATTCTAATATAACTTCGAGGCAATATTTTGTAAATTTAGCTTGAATTATTTAGCATTGGCGTAAATTTACTACACGACCCTTGGCTGATATTTTTACAGACAACGACCTTGTTTTACATTCTACGGTTAAAAGCATTGTCGTAAATTTACTATACGACCCTCGGCTGATATTTTTGCAAACAACAACGGTGTTTTACATAAATTCGCGCCTAGGCATTTACTAGCTCGGTAAAAATTCATCTTTTCATCCCTCTTATGACGTTTTTTTATCACAGACATGAAGAAAACAACCAACAACAAATTCTTGCTAGAATAACTGCGTATGCCTCTTTACAGAATTAGGCTAGACAGACGAATACATTATTTCAGTTGATTAGACAATCAATATTCCAAATATGGAACGAATAAAGCAAAGCCGATAGGATAAAATGGACCTATTCAATAAAAAATGTAAGGATAAGTTATTCATTTTAATGTCCGAGTCTAAATAAGCAAATATTCTTAACCAATACGGTACGTGTGTGTATATATTTTTTTAAATATACGTATTGAATTCCATGTTGGTTTTGTTTGCAAACATTACCTAGTCCATGACATGCGCAATAACAACTTCTTTGTTACTGTTTCTGGAAATTCACATACAAATACTTGTTGAATACAATGCAAACATTTACAAAACTATGCAAATATTACCACCAATTTCAAGAAACATGTAATGAGATGTAAAGTGTACTAACCAAAAACATTCCTTCAGCCGAAACTTTGTCAGAGTTCAACAGGTAATTTCAGAACATTTCTTGTAAAAACAAAACACTTTGACACATTAAACCAGTACGAAAAGACACATAACTACTGTACAAAATGACAGCTAATAACCAAATAATTGTCTGCAATATCTTGCGACTGTCAAATACAAGATACCAATTCGACAAACACCACACACAAACCGAAACACGTACAGTTATGGTCGGCCTATCGTTCTTCACTTCACTCGAACTTCTGAGCGTGTTCCCCCTCCAAATCAACTTCCCCCGCTTCCACGCATTAACCACCCTTAAAGGGGAAGAAGACTATACACTTTATTGTGAAAGAATTGTATTGACGTTATGACAGGTGCGTAGGCTGTGTTTACGAAAGTGTAGGCCTATGCTTTAAAAAAGAGTGAAAAGGGTTGAGCAATTAAAAGCAAGGAAAGTAGAATTACTTTTTATGATTGGTGTGGCTGTGGAATTTAACTTACTTTAATCTTTAATCCAATTACTAGAGTCTATTTACAGTGCTTGAATTGTTATTTGTTGTAACTTTTTTCCTGTCAATGAACATAATGTAGTAGGGTAATGGTAAGGCAATGTTTTGTTTTGTTTTCTCTGCTACTGTTGACTGTTGATCCCTGCCCTCCCCTCTCAACAAGTTTAATCTCACATCTCGGTCTTGAAAGCACCTTTCTCGTACATGTAAACCCAGCTGTTTCTGTTTTGTGTAAACAGCTGATTATTGTATCAAGGTATATGGGACAACACTGAACAATAATTTGGTTGAGAAAAACTGTAACATTTTTAAAATGGCCAAATATCATTTTCAACTGCTGTTTTGAATAAACATTCAAATAATATATATGTGCATTTTTAAATATCTTAATACGTTTTTATTTTTTTATTTAGTACCAGGAGACCGAGCTAAAGCTCGATTATAAGCAGGGCTATGATTTCAATAATAAATATTGGATTATTGAGTTTTGAGGTTAGGCCTATAACATTAAACAACTAAATAAAGGGTACATTAGGATTACCTGTAATAAAAATACAGTTTAAAGGATTAACCATAATCTCAACGCTATGCCTCAGAAATAAGTCAGGCCTAAATTAAAGTTTAATATTTCAATATTGATTTAGGCCTAGGGCCTAGTTTGCTCACGTCAGTAACTATTATTGCAAATTTCCGTGAACATCGTTTAGGTTAGGCCTATAACATTAAACAACTAAATAAAGGGTATGTTTATTTAGCAGAAGTATTCGTTGCCATGGTAACTATAAATAGATACGACATTAGGCTTACCTCTAATAAAATATACAGTTTAAAAGAAAGCAGATGATTATTGTAATGGCATTGAAAACATTTGCATCAGCTGTGCTTTGTATTGTTTAAAATGGACAAATTTCACTTTTTAATTTAATAAAAAGACGTAGAAAACGAATTTTCCCAGACTGGTGACCATTTCCAATCGATTTCTCGTGGCCAAAAGCCCCATATAAAATCAAAAAATGAAAAATCCTTAGACGGAGATTCCAGATCCATTTAGCAGACAAACAATTATCTCTCGCTTTAGAAGATAAGATTTTAGCAATGAAACCCAGATTAAATTAAGGTAAAAACAAAATGTAGTTCTGAGATCTTGTCAATCCCGCTATTCACAACATTTTTACGGATTTATGTTTAAAGATATGCTAGTAAAAATAGGACAAGAAAAGTTGTGACACAATAATAGGTCTAAATTAGAGCTAAAATGGTGAGAGAATAATGAAACTTTAATTTGAAAATATTTTGTAGACATTACGTGAAGCCAATAAAATCCATTTTCATTTTCTGTACCAAATGTTCCAAAATTGTTTTTCGTATTATTTGCCACTTTTGTTTAGAAGAAAACACTTTTTGAAATTTTAGGAAACACTTTCCTTAGGATGAAAAAATATTTTGTCATCATCAACGTCTGCAATTCATTTATTTTGTACACCCGGGAAAATCTTGGTTCGGAGTCGCGTACGCTAAGCACTCAGCTACAAGCATTGTATTTGGATAACCTAATAGAACTCCGATCCAATGCAATATTTCGTTCCACTGGAAATTCGACAATAGTGGCACTATCTATTGGGGAAACGACGGAAGCTGTGTGAAACACCAATGCTACCAATGATTTCTCCCTAGCGCTACCACGCGGCGCGATCATGCACTATTTTCCCGACAACCTAATTTTCGCCACACTGCTGCCATAAGGATGCGAGATCTATTTATCATTCATGATCTATGCTACAAGGTCGGCGTGAAAAAATATACCAGTTTTCTTTCTACTAGTAAATTATATGAAGCACGACGAGGACGAGGGTCTATACTCTTTACATGTACAGTAGTGTGTTGTCATTACCATGGAAACGACAACCGTGTATGGAGGGGAGAGGAGGGGAGGGCAGCAATCAACAGTAGCATAGAAAACAAAACAAAACATTGCCTTACTATTTATTACCCTATTACGTTTTCATTGACAGGAAAAAAAGTCGCAACAGAAAACAAATTTTTTAGGTGTGTAAAAATATTTCTATCATGAACAGAAGACTTCAGCGGGCTTCAGCACCTTCTGGCAGACTTCAGTTAAGGGTCGGCTCTAGTAAAACAGAAAGACACCTGCGACTCCCTGAAGCGGCGGTAGGTTACGAGGACATTGCTCATCCTAAATCCATTTAAAACCCGCAATTATTCAAATGGCGTTTTTTAAAAAATACCAAACTCTTGGGGACAAAATTCTTCATCCGAATGGCTTGGTAATTTTTCTCTATAATTAATAGTTACAACGTAAAAAATATTTAAAATCACCCTATAGCGGCAGTAGGTTACACGGACATTGCTCAGCCTAAATCCATTTAAAACCCGCAATTGTTCAAATAGCGTTTAAAAAAAAAATACCAAAATCTTGGGGACGAAATTCTTCAGGCGAATGGCTTAGTAGTTTTTCGCTATAATTAATAGTGACAACATAAAAACATATTAAAAATCAATGTTTTAAATTGTTAATAAATATTAAACAAAATATTTTTCTTAATTTTTAAAAAGCCATTTGCATGCATATTGACCATAGCTTTAAAATGACATATCGTTTATAATTTTCTGATCAAAAATAAAGGAAAAATTTGGATTTTAATTTAACATTGGTCTTATGGAGTGTCAGCCAACATGGCCGACAGCTAGAGCCGTCCCTTAAGGCTGTGCAATACCACTTGAATGTAAGCATCGAATCCAGTGAACGGTGCAAAACTTGAGAAGGCTGGCCTATGATATTACATTGGTAAAGCTCTCGAGCGCTACAAGAATATCGCTTCTATACACTTTCGTTTTACTAACGCCGGTCTTATTTTTAGTAGGTGACTCGACCGAAAATCATGTTTTTCTTCTTGTTTATAAGCAAATATCTTTAGTAAATTTGTATAATTTAGGTACAAATTTTGTCACCTACGAACTATAATTTAGATGGTCAGAAACGATTTCCTGCAAATGATAAAAAATTATCTTCAAAATTCGATGAAAGATAAGTTATATTACAGAGGGCTGCACAGGACTGTTTCTTTCTATATCAAAGCCCACTAAAGAATACCGTTGAGGGACGGGCTTGTGTACACCGAGACCTTGAACGCTCCAATCGCCGTAGTGCGACGTTGTCACGTTCTTCCCACGCTTCTAACTGACTGCGCTTGACTCAACGCATTTGTAATTCTTTAAACTGCGCGATCAAGCCTCGAGCGGTAAATACCAGGAGTGTTCGAGGCTAGTAGATATGGCAACGCTGAGCGTCCATCCTATTGGCCGCCTCGCAACGGTATTCTTTAGTGGGCTTTGATGTATTATTGCCCTCCCTACATAGCATATCCTTTGCAACAATTATGCTAAACTGCTGAACCGATTGGCATGACACGTTTCCTTAAATTGCAAATTAAAATTAAATTAATATGAATAATGGCAATATAGTCAGCATGAAAGCAAGTTTAGCAGTGCGAGTTAAAAAAAACAGTCCATCAATACGAAATACGAACGTATATTTTATCATGCTTCTTTTGTTACTAGCTAATTTCCGTATGAAAGATGAGCTATTCAAACTCTTATGGTGAGACCTAAGACAGGGAGTGGGCAATGAGCACCGATCATGGTATCCAGAATACGTTTTGGGATGTCATTAAAATGTTACATATCTATATATATATATATATATATATATTTATGAGTTGACACTATAACGGCCTAATTTTATTACGTCCGATTTTGTACATACGTTTTTTTTTCTAAATCGCTTGGACGAGTTCGTTAACCATAAAATCCAACAATCGGAAGCTTGTTTTTTTTTTTTGACAAGAAGTAAAATTTGTTGATTTTTTCGTAATAAAAAATAAATATATTAGATTATTCTGCACGTTTTGTTTTCTTACAAGACGTTATGGCCCGTCTGCTTCCCCCAAAATCGTTCGAAACGTAAAATACCATCAAAGTACCCGGTTCAAATGCACGTAGGGGCAAGGCCGAAGCCGGGGGGGGGGGGGGTCAAAACTCCCTCGAAATCCCGAAATTTAGCAGTAAAAATTAGTACTAGGTTTAAAAAGTGCAAATTAAATTGTAAAATATACAACACAACAGAGGATAGAACAACATATTTTACATCATTGTGCATTGGATGCATACTGATATTAGATTTGCTTGATTAAACTACAACGTACAATACACACGGGTGCAGTAGGTTACAGCCTTACTCTCTTGTGAGCATGATCTGATCTATTAAATAAGAGAACTATGAAGGTTCAACAAAAATACGGTACTCTCGTAAAACAAAATCATTCATCATCCTTACATCCTATAATATTTTACATGGGTGACTATATCAAAATTTTAAAAATAAACACGGAAATTGGTGTTTAACACGTTCACTATTACGCAAATTTCGTATTCCTTATGCTAGGAGCGGGACCTTTTACTTTTTATATTTTTAGCCTAAATGAGTAGAAATTACTTTATTTTTTATTTTTGAACCTTTCTACGTAATAATCACTAATATTTTAAAGCGGGCGCACATGTGCGTCCATAGCACATAGGCTTAAAATTGGCGTGCGAAGCACGCAATGCTCTTTGTATTGAAAATTCCCAATACGGAGGTTGGCGTGCGAAGCACGCAATGCACTGTTCGTCGGCCGCTTCTCATAGTGTTCATTCAAGCTCACATGTGCGTCCTTAGCAGTGAACGTGTTAAAAGGGTTTAAATTCAAATCCCCCCCCGAAAAGTTTTCCTTGCCCCGGCCTGGGGTGGGGCATTCTCCCCCCCCCCCCGTATTTGGAGTATTTTCAATACACCATGCATTGCGTGCTTCGCACGCCAACCCCACGGTAGAATCCACCACATGGCTTTGAACCAAATACTTCTATGGTACTTTACGTTTTGATCGATTTTGGGGGAACCAAGCGGGCTATAAGGTCGGGTAAAAAACAAAATGTGCAGAATAACACCCTACATTTATATTTGTAGAAAAAACTCAAAAACAAATTCATTCTCGTAGGAAAAATAGTTACTTTCGGTCAAAAAACGTGCTTCCGATTGTTGGATTTTTTTGGCTAACGAACTCGTCCGAGCGACGTAGACAACCAATATTATGTGTACCAAATTTGAACCAAATCGGACTTAAAATGCGGCCGCTAGAGTGAGAACACATATACAGTATACATATATATGATTTTAATTACACCCCAAAAACGTGTTCTGGGCACCATGATCGGTGCTCATTTGCTACTCCCGACCTTGGGCCTTACCATAATAGCTGCAATAGCTCATTTTTCCTATGGAAATTCGCTAATAAAACACATTTCTCTACGCCAACTTTGCACTGCCATAAAATCCTATACGATGATGAAAGTGTAAGTACGCGTTTGAATGACTAGCGACCCCGATGGACGCCAAAACCTCATGGCGAAGTTTATCTGCACCCCCCACCCCCCTCCGGAGTGGAAACAAGACAACTGTATATCCAGCAATGAGTTTTAATCATAATTTACAACACTATCCCATATTTCTGAAGGCTTGTAGTAGCCTACGCTGTTGATTTGTTGATATAAAGTCGAGTGCATGTTTAATTAATTATACACAGCCTGCAATTTATCACAATGAGTTGTACATCTGTTTCTTGCTTTATTGCACTCTTCTCTTCTTCAATTTCCTAACTCTGCTACCATCAGGAAGATAAGAGTGGATTTTATCTTATACTTAAACAGTTCAATTTGTTTTAGTTCTGGCATCAGTGCTACAGCTCCCCAAAACCCAGCCAAAAGAGGAAACAAATTAGGCTACCGTTTGTAGGACAGAGGGTCCGGGTGCACTGCAACGAAGGGTAGACCACAAAATTATTTCGTAAAGGCGGACATAGAGTCCGGACCTTGTCTCCTTTTCGCATTGACCCCTCGTCACCCCCTTTTCTTTTTGTTGACCCCTTTTCTCTGTCACCCTCGTTGCTCTTATCTAAACTAGAGTGTTTTGTTAAAGTGAAGATCGTCTCGTAAGACACACAGTATATGTAGGCCTACACACATTCCAGAAGAATTTATAATAAACGGTACCAAATAACTGAAACATACTTTCTCCCAGTTGAAACTTTATACCTTCCCAAGAGTAGCATAG
>JAGFPH010000736.1:305201-341647 GCA_018207615.1 Philaenus spumarius
ACATACATACCAAATTTCATTAAAATCGGACCGTTGGTATGGTCACCAGCTCTGTACACATCCTTACAGACACACAGACACACGGACAGACATCACCAAAAAACCACTTTTTTGGGTTCAGGGAGCACCAAAACAAATAATTCCACTAAAAATATTTTTAGGTTCAGGGAGCACCAACACAGATAATTCCACTAAACATTTTTTGGGGGTTTAGGGAGCACCAAAACAGATAATTACACTAAAAATTCAAATTCGAAAATTTTGGACGAAAACAATATTTTCTCCATTTATAAGTTACTACTTATAGGGTGGAGAAAGTAAAAAACAATTTTCGGCGATCACTTTTTATCACTTTACTGTTCATAAACCTATTATTTTTGTTAAATTTTTTGTCCGTACCTTAAGGCGTAGGCGAAAATGTAGAAATGTTTTAATGTACGTGTAAATGTGAATACGTTTTGTTTAGGTGTTGTTAGCTGTAATGTGTGTTTTACTCGGGACCGCGAGGGACGCCAAACCCCTCTTAATAGGTGCAGCTAGTCTGCACCCCCCCCCCCCCCCCCGTGCGGAGAAATACCAGATCTGCATTCGTTTAGTTGAGTTGAGAAATTACTATCTTTACCCCCTCTATAGTCCCTCCATTTAGATCCGCCACAGTCTTTGCAAGTTGTTGAAACTGTTATAGTCAAATTTATTCCACAATCAGTTGAACGATTTTTGTGTGTCTAGTTACACTAAAAGACGTACAATTTTTAAAATAGTACGTAGATTTGTTAACGATTCAAATTTGGTTTGTTAGTGGATAAACCCTCTCCACACAGCATTAGGAACTATTTCTAATTACTTTATCCGTTACCAGATAGCAGCACCTCTCGGACCTTCTATTACTAATCTTTCCTTCTGAATATATTACAACCTTCTACCTTTCCAGGCTATCAGGTATTGAGGTTATGTTTCGACGCACGTTTATACCTACTGAATAGACACTATCTCGAACTCTCCATATAATACTAATCATTGTATTTCCATAATTTGTCAAACATACATTTAAGGAATAACAATAAACACATATAATTGGTTATATACATATTTATGTGGAGTAGTTAGCTTAAAGGAAAGTTTAGGCCCTCGTTAGAGTGATAGTAAGTTAATGATTGCGTACCTATATAGCCTAGATGTAATTATTTACATATTCTCTAGTGAACACATTCTGCAATTGATCAAGGACGATTTCCGAATTTGTTTACTAATGAGTGAACAATGTTTCATGGAATTGCAATGTTTTAAATGGTAAGCCGTCCATAGAAAACGTAATACTTTTTGAAGTTATACTTCTTTGCGCCCGTTGTAATCGGGATGGGGCGTCGGTCGAGAAACCGCGTCACGCGTTAGGAGTAAAATCCGGAAAGTGCCTTTTTATACCTTTTCTCTACAACAGGTACCTCAAGAGTCTCGGTGGTTGAGTGGTTAACGCACTCGACTTCCACGCTAGAATCACTGGTTCGATCCTCGGCTGGGAATTTTTTTTTTCTCAAAAATTATAGGAAAGTATACGAATATACGAAAGGCCAAAGAAGTATAACTTCCACCGTCTGGTCCGACGCAGACCCAATTTTTGTTTTTTTGCGTATTATCCATTAGTGCAAAAGAAAGGTTAATTGCCATGTTTAACTACTGGACGGAAGTACGCTAACCTGATGTATGGCGCAGCCATATCAACCCGGATATCATCAATCTTGCCTGAAACCTGTGAAAAGAAAACTCTGTACTAATTGGAACCGACGTCCTACACACTATCCGATCTTTCAGTAGTGGCCCTAGAAATTGTTGGGCCCAAGGCGAAATTCAGGAGAGGGGTCTTCCCTTCACTTATAAACTACCCACCTTTTTCGCTGGAAATGGGGAGATAGTACTTCCGCAAGCGGCAAATAAGGACCATTAAACAGATTTATTAATTATTATTTTTATTGAACAGTGCAAAAACAGGCAAAGTACTGTTCGTACAATTTTCAGACGAAGGCCTAACTGAATTCAACTGTCTGCCAGAGCATATGCAAAAGGATGCTCACAAATAAAGTTAAATTTTATTTAAAATAAAACCAATTATAAGAAACTTTTTTAACATTATTAATTATTGTTGTTGACAATCACTTCGCAGCTCATATTTTCGTCCAATGTCTCTTTTTACTATGCCTGACATTTCAGTTTAGTAATTTTAAAAACCATTATACGTACAAAATTAAATAATTTTCACAGAAACACGTAACACAAACGTCAAACGATTAATAATTATCAAAAGTGACTCCGAAAGCCGGCCTAATTTTACTCAGTCGAGTCTCCATAAACAGTGTTGCCAACACAAAAGCTTCAATTATCCCTAAGTTAATAGCCACACCAGCAAACGGCCTTCGAATAAAATAAACTGTGAACGTAGTTATGCAGTTACGAAGTCATACAGATTATTTTTGGATTTTATCGTCGTTTATTGTTCAGTCTCATTCTGGAGTCGGTGTTGTATTTATTCTAAACCGTGGTCGACGGCCGCGTGGAGCTGAAGGCGCCGCCTTGTTCGCCTTTATGTAGAGCCGCCTCTGCCGCGATCTAGGAAGGGAAGTGGAGAGGGTCTGTCCTAAGTCGGCCAGTTGGTTGGGGATGATCGTCGGACGTCCCTAAATCGGATTCAAACTTTTTTGTCAGGACGATAAAATACACACTCGCTACACAATTTGCCATTTTCTTCCTTTTTTTCCATTAGTGAGCCCTCTCTGCTATCCTTTAACACACTTCTTCTAAGTAGGCCACATTGGTCTAATTTCTTCAAATTATTTGTATTTTTGAGAAGGGGAAACCCCTCACGGTCACCCCTGTTTAACACGGGCAGTGCCGGACTCTTATCGCCTAAAAACCACCTCCTCGTCCAATAACTTTACTCTCGTTAAAGGTCCAGCAATTCACGTCCTGTCTTAAAATCCTGCCTTCTTCCTTATCCTGCGACATTACTGACGTAAAAAGGTTAATGCAAGCTTTCCATGCACCTTCTCTGCTGAACATACATCCTCAGGCTGCTGCTGAGCATAGTACGTTAGAGGCATCAGGGAAAATTTTAATTGCCGTTTTGAAGCCCTCTCTGTCTAAGATCCATCTATCACAAGAAAAAAACGTATGTTCTGGCAAGCCTTCCTTCCCACAGTTGTAATCGTTTCTCTTCGTGAACCTATAGAGGTATTCCTCAAACTGTCCATGCCCCGTGAGAGCCTGAGTTGTCCAGTAATTTAAATCTCCAGATTGACGGGATATCCAACGACTGATATTTAGGATAAGCTTTCTCGTCCATCTGCTTGTACATCATCGATGGACCATCTTTGCTGCCATTATCTTATTGTCTCTTGTCCTAAAACAAGGCTATTAATCTCGCGGTCCTGAAACTTAGAAACTCTTTCTTTCACCAGCAGATCGATGGGAGCACTCCTGCAAGAGTAATGCTTCCATTTTCATCCTACATATAGGGCATCGGATTGAATTGCTGGGGTCTTAAAATTACAGGTAGCTGTATGTAACTGTTTCGTTCTGGTGTTGCACACCCTGGGCCTGGTATGAACGTATTTTGCAGGAGCATAACCAACTCTTCGCCGCACGCAGTATAAACCCGTTGTATATTTAGTAAGTGCTTATTCAGTCAGTGTCGCATCTAGTGTCAGTAAATAGATTAAATTCCAAAAACCTGCCAATAATAAAACACAATATATATAAACAGTTTGAAAAATAGATGGTGAAAAGGAACAAGCTGACGCAGAAATTCACAAAATATAAAACCCACGCCAATCAAAAAACCTAATAGGCAAATAAACAAAACAAATATATATATAAATAATATACAAAGAACAAATAAATAATCAAACTCCGCAATCGATCGAAAAGCGTTAGACTTTCTTCACTAAATAATCAGACAGGAACTAAACATTTTGGTATAAGGACAAGTCCCGGATCCTTGGACAGTCGTAGGCCTAAACATTGACAATGACTACATACAGTACGTAGTCATTGAGATTGATTAACTGGTTTGTGGAAGGGGAGGGATGAAGAGTCAAGCAGTCATTCAGAAAAGGTACGGCCGGGAAATTTTGATAAGACCAAAAACCAACACTCTGCACATAATTTAATGCAATAGGCCTATTTTATATGCCTAGTGGTAATTTTAAAGATGTCACTTAACAGATTTGTTAGGTTAGGTTACAAACGTAAAGGGGGACAAAGATTCTAGCTGGCAGTCAGAAAAGGCCCAGACCCTTTATCTGCCATGAACAATTTTGCTGTCGGCAATTCGTTGGAGTGAACCCTGACTCTCTGTCTTTCATAGTTCCTCGGTCCGACAACATTGTTGCCAACAAAATGTCGACATGAATATTACGAGATTGATCAAGAGTTGGTTGCTGGTGTATCTGATCCCGCAGGCTTTCCACCAGCAACCACTCCAAAAAAGACAAGTGTGGGACATCTACTATCACGCAGTCGAAGGTCGACAACAATCTTTACCGACACCAGGAGGTAATGTTGAGAATTTTAGCAGATATTCATCGCACTTATTTTGGCTTATTTGCAAGCGAAACCTTGCGTACATGCTAGTATAATATTAAGATAAACCGAATTAACGAACGGGAAACAAACTTAACCAAACCTGAACTCTACAGTATTTGCACTGAAGCGTGATGGCCGAAAGTGGTTGTGCTAGTAGCATGCATTGTAACGACTAATACATACATACATACGACTATACGAAATACTTTCCATTGTGATTTTTTTATCCTTCCTAGATAATATTTGATGTAACAGAGATAGACCAGCGATCCCATAAGGGTTATGTTTTGTTCATTTTAAGGTTAGAAACCGTAAAAACATAATATTTAAATTAAGACATTACTGTCAACAAGAATAAAAACTTTACGAAATATCTTTTGGCAGATACCAAATGTAATCTTTTTTTAGCTCTGACCGAATAGGCCTACGCTCTCCCTACCGGAAGCATTTGTATACTTTTTTACGTTTAGTTTAGGCCTAGAGTGACTAAAAATGGAATCCTGTGTGTTTACGTCTGGAGAAATATGTGTGACTCTATTCTCGGCTGCGGGAGGTCCATAATTTGTTAGGAATAGACAATTTGAACACATTTAAGAAAAGGTTGCGTTGTTTCCTTCTTAGCTTATTCTACTTTAAATTCAAGGAGTTTGTTCGTGCTTTTATAATTTGGCCACCAGTCCAATCTGAAGGGGTTTAAGAAACTTTCATTTAATTTGTATCAAGCCCAAAGGAATTATTTTAGAAGATTAGCCTATTATAATTATATATATGAATATAGGCCTATCGGAGCACAATAAATTTTATATTTTGTATTTCCATATTTTGGAACTACTTAAGCTATTTAAGATTTACACGCCCTGTCAATAATAGTAGTTCACTTTCTTACTTATATACATTTTACAAAAGTACCCCCCCCCCCCCCACCAACAACAAAATAAAGAAATAAGTTAGGCTGACCATACACGTAACGATTTATCGTACGACGAATCTGTCAGATCTGATCACATCGACGCTGTCCCCACACACAGTACAATTTATCTTTAGATTCGTCGCAGCGATCTCCCCTCTCCGCCTTTCCTCAACTCTGTCGGATAGTTGTTGTGAACAAGTCGATCCAAGCCGGTCGAATCTCATGAAATTTTCAACCAATCCGATATCGTTTTCGATGTCTGCCGATCACCCCATACACGTTCCAATCCGTCTGAACACCTTACTCTTATCAACCTGATAGAAAAGTAAATTATCCAATGACTTTGGGACCAACACTTATTAGCGAATTTCTATAGGAAAAATGAGCTACTGCAGTGGTCCTTATGGTAAGACCCAAGGTCCGGGAGTAGCAAATGAGCACCGATCATGGTCCCCAGAACACGTTTTGGGGTGTCATTAAAAATCATACATATATTTATGTATGTATGTGTGCGCACTCTAACGGACGCATTTTACGTCCGATTTGGTCCAAACGTTCGTTTTCTGAGTCGCTTGAACTGGTAAATTAGCCAAAAAAATTGACCAGAAGTAGAAAATTTTTTTGACAGGAAGTAACTTTATGAATAAATGTTTGCGCACCCTAACGGACGCATTTTACGTCCGATTTGATCCAAATTTGGTACACATGTTGTTTTTCTAAGTCGCTTGGACGAGTTCGTTAGCCAAAAAAATTGACCGGAAGTAGACAAAAATTTTGACCGGAAATAACAATTTTTTAAGATTTTTCGTACTAGAAATAAACTTTTTTGAAATTTTCTTTGAAAAAATAGACATATGAAATAATTATGCACGTTTTGTTTTTTTACGCGACTTTATAGCCCTTCTAGTTCCCCCAAAAACAATTAAAACGCAAAATACTGTAAAAATACCAGAATTAAATCCAAGACTTTTACCCTGGTGACCGATGGCAATACGGTATATTTGGTACATGCTGGCAGCAGCTACGTGAGTTGATCAATTTCCCAAATAGTTGTTTGAAACCCAAAAACGTATATAAATTTAATTTTGGAAATTCGCTCAACTCACGTCAGCGGTTCTGCTGCGTGGTCGAATTATTTTTACTGTGCAATTGATATAACATGAAGTAATTATAAGAAGACTATTTTATTCACAACAAAACTGAATATTCTGAATGATTTTGTTTAGGCTTTCGCCATTCTGAAGATTTTTAGCAGGACCCGAGTTCCTAGGTCTTTGTGTTATTGAAACGACTAACTTGGCGGGCGTTACGATTCTCCCTTATTTTATCGACACCCTAATCCTAAGCCCAAGCCATCATCTGGCGCCAAGCCAAATCATAATTATTATTTTATGCGGCTCATACCAGCGCTGGATTAATAAGCCAAATCATAATTTAGTAGGCTGTTGAATTAGCTTATATATATTAAAACGCTTTGTCTTGAATGACTGAAGTAGAATCAACGTAGAGCAAAAACTACTTACAAATAGGAAAATTTAAAGGAATAACTTATTCGTATTTGATCTTAGACGCACACTAAGAAAGGATTTTGCAAACATTTTTATTTTTAAGACTAAAAATAGTAAACATTCTGATAAAACAGCTGTTCGGATCAAAAGCTTAGAAAACACGTTTGTTTACATTCATTACCATAGCAACCAACTTAGCAAATTTAGAATCAGTTATCATTCTTCTCAACCGGCAACCCACAGGGTTTTTTAGGTTAGAAACTGTTTTATCTCTTGTAATTGAGACTACAGCTGGGATAAGGGCGTATGGGTTAATTGGCCTTTCTTCAGGAGAACGTAGGGCTTATGAATTCTAGCCTACATGGAAAATAGACCTTATAGAAATTCTAAGAATATTCCTTGGAGAAAATTAGCCTTTAAAATATGTCTTAAAAGCCGAAAGTCGTGCGGAATAAAAGGCCTTTTTTAAAGGCTTGCCCTGAACAAGATTATTGCTTAGGTTAGGCTATCCCAACTCGGTAGACATATACGGTATTACATAGGTACTTGTATGTAGGCTACTATATAATTTTTTAAAGAAATTAATAGAAAGCTTTTTGGAGAAAGATAGCCTTAAATATCTTTTAAAAGTCTTAAATTGCGTAAAAACGCCTCTTTTAAATTTGTCCCAGATACATCTTTATTAATAAATCGTGTAGGTGTAGGCCTAATCCTCCCGTACTCGTCCTTTCCACCACAGAAAGGAAAAGAATTCATTCAAGAATAGGCCTTCAAGAACAAGCAGACAGACGGGGCATTTAAGTATTTTATGTACTTGGTAGTTGGTAGCCTTATTAAACCCATACTAAATATTTATTTATGTACGAACAAATTCACCATAACAAAGTATGTTTGACTGTTGTTTTAGAAATTTTCAGTCTAACCTACATTTGATTAAAATTCGTAAACAATTAACAATTTTTGTCGTTATTTATAACAGTTTAACTAAAACTATCTAGGTAGCAGAACATTATGAGACTGATTCGAAACTCTTAATTGTAACATTAATTTAAAAATATGGTTTAACAGCGCTTTCTAGTAGTTTCAGTAACAACTATTAATTTGCAGAATCGTTAATTTAAAACCCTCCGGTCAGCAACAACATGATCAAAAAAAAAAATAATAAAATAATCATTGTAAAACACTACAGTAACAATTTTTGTTATTAGTCACAACAAAGTTTAATTAAACGTTTCCAGGTAGCAGCACATTACGGAGATGATCCGAAACTCTTCACTACCGTTATGAAACAATATTTTTTTTTTAGGCGAAAAAATGCATTTATTCAGACCTCTCGTTAGAGAAGGTACTGTGGGGCTCAATCCAGAACAAGTCTGGCAATACCATTGAATATATAGGGTATATATTCAAAGATTCAAAGGCAATACCCACTAAACCACCGCCCTCCCCCCCAAGTAAGGACAGGGCTATAGCCCTGAAACAATATAGTTTAACAGCGCTTTCTAGTAGTTCAAGTAACAACTATTTTCAGAATAGTTCATTTAAAAACCACCAGGCAGCAGGAACATGATACAAAATCTGGAAAAACAGTTGTCGATTTTCCTCAGTGAGGCGGCACACTTTTTAGAAAATTTGTTCCATCTCACTGTTAAAAATGTACCTGCAAATATTTTTGTCGGTCTTCTTCTGCTTCCTGTACCTGTGAGGTGCTTCCCCCTAGTGTGTTAAATTTGAAACTATTTAGAATAATGTTTGCACTAGTCCAGTAAGTGCTGCTACCTAAATCCAAATTATTAACTATTGTTGATTTTAATTGTTGGTTTGGAATTTTACTGTACATTAATAAATAAAACAAACGTTAAATTGGTATAGTATTATAATAAAGTACCAGGAGACCGAGCTAAAGCTCGATTATAAGCAGGGCCTAGTTCGCTCAAGTCAATAACTATTATTGCAAATTTCCGTGAACATCGTTTAGGTTAGGCCTATAACATTAAACAACTAAATAAAGGTATGTTTATTTAGCAGAAGTATTCTTTGCCATGGTAACTATAAATAGATACAACATTAGGCTTACCTCTAATAAAATACAGTTTAAAAGAAAACAGATGATTATTGTAATGGCATTGAAAACATTTGCATCAGCTGTGTGTGCTTCGGTTAAAAGAAAACAGATGATTATTGAAATGACATTGAAAACATTTGCATCAGCCTTGCTTTGTATTGTTTAAAATGGACAAATTTCACTTTTTAATTTAATAAAAAGATGTAGAATACGAATTTTCCCAGACTGGTGACCATTTCCAATCAATTTCTCGTGGCCAAAAGCCCCATATAAAATCAAAAATCCATTCCAGATCCATTTAGCAGACAGACAATTATTATCTCTCGCTTTAGAAGATAAGATAAAATAAAGGTTAATTTGTAAATCGTTGTCCCGTTAGGTCCTGCTATCTATACAATACACTTTTAAACCTATTTACTTGTAAGATCTTATTAATAATTTTATAGTAAATCGCGATATTTTTAAATAAAGGTTTTAGCCTAGTAAATTTAATAAGGTTTAAGTCAGAGTAAATACGCTCACTACATTCTATTTATTTGTAGAATTTATTTTAGCAGCACACCTAACACTAAAAACTCTGTCTATTTTAAAACATTTTGAGATAATTTTTAGAATTAACTTTTTACAATTTTAAAGATTTGTTTTGAGGAAACAATTTTATTGTTTATAAGAATGTATGTAATAACAAATGAATATTTTGTAGGTAGGAGTATTAGTGTAATAAGTTCAAAATATACTGGTAAATAAAGTCCAAAAATTAACTTTTAAATAAAATAGGAAATCACGATTTCGTTGTTTTTTCACCGCCATTTTTAATCGGTTAAAGATATGGATGTGCAAATTTCACCGTTGGGTTTCTCTTGAAATTCTACATCGAAATGATGTATCACATGACCACCTTCACATTTAAAAAAACTAAGTTACATTCAAAATGGCGGATCCAAGATGGCGGATAAATTTGTTGAAATCTTAATAAAATAGTATTTTAACATAGAGTTGGTTCCTCAATCACATCTAACTTCAAATTTTCTTTATTTACGATATATTAAACCAGTGCGGGACTTTTTGTACACCCTGTATAACTTTCGGCAAACGCTAAAAGTTCATTTTTGGACTTTATACTTACTTTTTATATCGAAAGCATGGCAGCTAATATTAGAAGTTTTTAGCAATTTCCAGGAAAGTTGTGCTATGGTGAGACCTAAGGTCGGGAATAGTCAATGAACATTGACCATGGTCCCCAGAAAATGTTGTGGGGTGTCAAAGTTTAGAAGTGTTCACACTCCAACGTCACATTTTACCTCCGATTTGCTCCAAATTACCAAATTTGGTAACTAGTACTTTATATTGATGCTACAACTACGGCTATTTCCTCAACTGTAAGAAGCTGAACCTCAGAACTTTATTTGACAGCAAGATTGTGGGCCGCCTCAGTAGTATAAATCAGCGGTGGTTAAACGACTTTGTAGCTGTCCGCTGGATTAGACGCAAGGGGCCGCATGACAGACATTGTTTCCCATGGCCCCCACGTTCACCCGATTTGGGGCCATGCGACTTTTACCTAGGAAGGTTCATGAAGGATCATATGGGTGTGCCTCCGCTACCTACGACTTACAACAGGTCGACTTCAAAAAACAGGATTGAAGCAGTTGTTGCAACAATTATTCCAGACACACTGAACAAGGTTACGGACGAACTTGGCTATCGACTCGATGTGTGCCGTGTGTGACAAATGGTGCTCAGATTGAACACGTAGAAAGAATCTTTTGAGTTGCTCTTTCATTTGATGTAGTCTATTATTAGCAAATTTCCATAGAAAAAATGAGCTATTGCAGTGGTCCTTATGGTAAGACCCAAGTCGGGAGTAGCAAACGAGCACCGATCATGGTCAACAGAACACGTTTTGGGGTGCCATTAAAAATCATATTATATATATGTATATATGTGTTCGCACTCTAGAGCCCGCATTTTAAGTCCGATTTGGTCCAAATTTGGTACAAGTGTTGGTTGTCTACGTCACACGGATGAGTTTGTTTAAAAAAAAATCAAACGACCGGAAGTACGTTTTTTGACTGGAAGTAACTATTTTTTTAGATTCTTTCTACGAGAATGAATTTGGTTTATATAACAACGTATTTTGTTCCTAAAAATATAAATGTAGGATGTTATTCTGAACATTTTGTTTTTTTACGCGACCTTATAGCTCGCTTATTTCCCCCAAAATCGATCAAAACGTAAAATACCATAGAAGTATCCGGTTCAAAGCCATGTGGTGGATTCTACCGTGGGGTTGGCGTGCGAAGCATGCAATGTTTTGTGTGTTAAAGATACTCCCAATATGCGGAATGGCGTGCGAAGCACGCAATGCTTTGTGTATTGAAGATACTCCTAATATGCGGAATGGCGTGCGAAGCACGCAATGCTTTGTGTATTGAAGATACTCCCAACATGCGGAATGGTGTGCGAAGCACGCAATACATTGTGTATTGAAGATAAACCCAATATGCGGAATGGCGTGCGAACCATTTTGCAGCTATTCAGCACCGTCGTGAATAGACCTATTTCCCTAATTGTTGGTTGAAACCCTAAAACATAGGCCTATAAACTTAATTTCAGAAATTTGCTCAACTCACGTCAGCGAATTATTTTGAAATTTCGCAAGGTACATTAAAACATTGCAGCATTAGTGAAATGGAATTTTAGTCCGATATCAAAACGGAACCTTAAAAAAACTGGACATCAATACACAAATTAAACTTTCATTGATTTATAAAAAAACAATCAACACCAAGTTAATTGAAAACGTGTTCCAATTTACTTTTAAATAGAACCCTATAAAACTAATAACATTAAAAGAAACACTTCAATCAGGAAAAAATAAATCTAACTAGGCACAGTATATTTCATTGATTGTTCCATTTTATTAAAATACACTGAGATAGCATAAAAGTTTTAAACAGTTGGCAATGCTTGCATTAAAGGTACGTTTCAAACAGACTTTCAGTTCCACCATCTTAGTATAAAAAACCTAGGATATAATAAATATGTTTGAGGAATGTTATTTGATATTCTTTGAATGAATGCGTTTAGCACATGAAAAGTGATTTGGTAATCAATAACAGTTTAACAAACTGTTTATTATGTTATTGCAACAGACCATTTGTACTTAATTTCCGCTGTAAACGAGTCCATGGATAAACAATAATTTAGTATTCATTTTGTTTTATGAAGTAAATACATCAACCAAAACAAGTCAAGTAATCAAGATGAAAGGTTATATACATTTTTAAATCCCTAGAAATCAAAACCAAATTGTAAATAACCAAGTGAAACTATACACTTCTCTCTGTAAAACTCGAAGAAAACTCTTAAAATAAAAGGCCTAACAATTGTAAATAAATTCTTTTCAACTGTTGCAGTACGATAAATGCAAAATTAGCATCCATTCCAAGGCCAATCAAATAATCTCAAAATGAAAACAACACATCTTACCACCGCACTTGCCTTCACAGATAATTTGAGTAACACTAAATACGTCTAGACACACAGCATTCAAACAAGTAATAGTAAAATAGCTATTCTAACAGCTAAATATACAAAACATTGTCAAGTTTACAAATACTTTTGGCTTAAAACCTATTTGTAGCACAACCGTTTAATCATTGACTGCTTACAAGTGATACTTAGAAATATTCATTACATTTAAACAGTAGTTGACTTAGATTGGCAACAAAATTTGTGATAAATAAGTTTTTAATTTTAGTTATAGTTTTTAATGTGGAAAAGTAATTCATTGAGTGCTTTTTACTGGTTGGGATAAAAAGTTAATGAGTTTGAACAGGCTTGTTGTCGGTTCATTGTTTACGTTTTATTGTAACAGTCTGTTAATCTCAATAATCTGTTTGTTACATTGGATATATACACAAATGTATTTATTTATTGTCAGGTGGGTTGATTGATTTGAGATTTGTGGCAGATACCCAGCATCCCTGCACCTTATGTGAAACAAGCAGGGCTGTAGCTAGAACTTATATGAAGAAAAAGTGTAGCTTTACATATTTAAAAATAAAATATTTTTTATATTTTTATTTTCTATCATTCATCGGACATATTCCCGAGCTCAAAATTTTACCAACCATTGCTAAAGATACAACCTTTCGAACATGGTTCAACTTACTTTTATACAAGACTAGCTGACCCGTAAGGCGTTGCCCGTGGTGGTTGGTATTTTCAGTCTTTTTAACGTAATTGTATTCTTTTTCAGTGTTCAGTCAGTGAGTGGTATTTGGCTTTTATATATATAGATCTTAAATAATAAAAGCACTATTGTCATAATAATAAAAGATCTAAAATTATGATTTTAGTAAATTTGATCCCCCCAAACCCCTCCTAAAATTTCGAAATTTTTCATACCCTTTCTTAGTGAGCACCTATGGCTCTAGAGGAAGCTACATACCAAATGTCATTCCAATCCGTTCGGTAGTTTTGAAGAAATCGTGATTTAATAACTTTGATCCTCCCAAACCCCCCTAAAATTTTGAATTTTTTGAAACTCTTTCTTAGTGAGCGCCTATGGCCCTAGAGGAAGCTACATACCAAATTTCATTCCAATCTGTTCGGTAATTTTAGAGAAATCGTGATTTAGTAATTTTTACCCCCCAAACCTCCCTAAAACTTCCAATTTTTTAAAACCTTTTTTAGTGAACACTTATGACCCTAGAGGAAGCCACATACCAAATTTTATTCCAATCCGTTCGGTAGTTTTGAAGAAATCGTGATTTAATAACTTTGATCGCCCCAAACCCCCCTAAAATTTCGAATTTTTTCAAACCCTTTCTTAGTGAGCACCTATGGCCCTAGAGGAAGCTACATACCAAATTTCATTTCAATCCGTTCGGTAGTTTTTGAGAAATTGTGATGAGTGAGTCAGTGAGTGGTATTTCGCTTTTATATATAAAGATTTCCAACATTAAAAAAGTGTAGAATTTTTTGGAAAATGAAAAATGTTACGTCCAAATATTTCCCCAAGTTAAATAATTTTAAAGATCTTCTCAAAATAATATCACCAGTACTTCACTTCGACCTATTGTTACATATCGAGTTGCTGAGATTACTTTTATTTTCTTACGAAATTTTAAGAAAATCAGTTTCATTCCCGCTTAAAGGCTTAAAAATCTGTTAAAAACCTAATTGACTAAAAGCTAAATTCCCGCTACGGTTGACTTTTTGTGAAGTTTCGTGTGATGCTACAGATTATGGTAAAAAAAACTTCACCTACCTTAAAACACAGCACTCAAGAGGAACACGCATAACAAATTTCGAGTTCGTAGCTCATTTGGTTTGGAAGAAATAATGTTTCTTATTTATCGTATTTTTTACGTTTGGTAAAAACTCTTTCATAACAAGTACCTAGCACCTAATGAGGAACAACTTACCAAATTTCAGGTCTACGTGCATTGTGGTTCCGTAGATTTCTTGTTTAGTTTGTTTTTTTATTTATAGGGGAACTAATGTGTTTGAATTTTTCGTTTACAAAGACTATTCTTTAAAACTTTCAACTCCCTGGGAACCTAACACATACATATGTACTCAATTTAGATTTTTCAGGTGTTTTGGTTTGAGGGAGATTACGTTTCGTACTTTTCACTGTTTTTCGCGGTTTGATGTGTAATTGGCAAAACTACTACCTAACCCTACCCCAAGTTTCAGGTCTGTTCGCATTCTGGTTCTGAAGATTTCGGGAAGTCAGTGAGTTGGATCTCGCAAATATGTTGTAAATAAAAACAAATCAAAGTTACAGAAAAAATTTATCTTATTGAGTTTTACTGACTGGACATTGCTAGAGGAAAAGGGGCTGATATTATTTTATGTGTTTTAACTTTAAGCAGAAAATATTTCTGGAACAGTTTATTTTGTTGTCCCGATTATTCTTTGTTCTGTTAAAAAATAGTAAGGGCTTTTACTTCAGTTGAATTAAATATGTTAAGTTGTATTGTACCTTGACATACAGCTGATTCTATAACTGTATATTAAAATTTATTGAAGTTCCTTGAGCTTCAAATTCATTAACTTTTCATAACTTTGTATATAATATAAATATTTTACAGTACAGTAGACTTCCCTCTATTCCGAACTAATTGGGACCAAACACTGTTCGGATTAGCAGGAATTTGGAATAGGCGGATTTCATGAATAATATCAACGTATTGACTTGTTAAGGCGTAAATTCAGAGCGGGAACATCTGCTAGTGCCAGTTCTATACAGCGTTGATCGGCTTCGGAGGAAAGCGAGGAGGAGGTGAACGCTCAAACTGAACTCATATCACACGTAGAAGCGGCAAATGCTCTTGACTTTGCCTTAGTGCAGGTTTACACAATCCGTTTTTTTCTTTCCATTGTGTTATGATTTCGTTTTCTTCTAAAAACGGAACGAAAGGGATAGGTTGTTCGAACTGAACGTTTTGTCATCCCGCAGTGAGTCCGTTAGTACCGCTTCGTATTGAATAAAGATCGAGAAAAAAATAAAATTCCTTCGAGATAACGAAAACGGATGAAAGCAACTGGCAGGAGGTGTGGTGGCAACAACAATATTAGTGCCTAGCTGTTGTATCTAATCCTTCCTTCTGAAGGACTTGGTATCCGTTTCACCGGACGCTTGTTGGGGTAGCTTCCGTCTTGCAAAACGGATGGAAAACGTGAAAGAAACAAAACCAGCTTTTATTCCAATTTGGTTTCAGGCGTTTTCATGAAGCTTAGGGTCTATGTATGACTCTAAATTATTTGTACAACAATAAATGTAGGTTTTTCTCGAAAGTCGTTTTCATTTCTCCTGTTTTTATGTTAAAGATATCGTTTTTTTTTCTGAACTCTGTTCGGATTTTCGGAATAGCGGGACTCTAATGTACTTTAACTATTTAAAATTTATTCTAATCTGTCATAAAAAAACATAAACAATAACCTCAAAAACATACATATCAACAAATAACGTACAGGAATACCAATTATTACAACTTAAACCGTTCTGTGGTTCAGTCTTTTACTAAATATAGTACAGTACATGTAATATATAAACTGATTAATTTAACTCTTTGATTATCTAGCCTATAAACATTCCATTGACTGAAAAACACTGATCTGTACTTAATAATAATTTATGCATCGTTGACACATTGTTAAAATATAACAATAACTTCAGACACAATAACAATAGGAAGCTGCAATAGCATCAATAACATCAATAAGATTATATATATTATATATTTTTATAATATTATAAGTTACTTTAAAATATGACTAAAATTAAAAACAATAACAAATAAATAAATATGACTATAGAAACAGGATGTATTTTGTAAATAATATGCTTTGTAAATGATTATGAATGCTTACAATTACTTTTAAGAGAATAAATATAAATGACATAATGAATGGAATAATCAATGTGGTAATTTAAATGGCATTGATATCTATTTAGGCGGTCATTTATTTGTAGAAGAGTTATCAGTACTGTTGTAAAAATTATATGTTGATAAACGGTATTAATTGTCCTAACTAGTAAAAAAATCAACAGCTGGAGAGTTAAAATAAACAAATCCAATTAATTGTTGGCTCAACAATGTCAAACTTCAATTGTTTAAAAATCGAGAAATTTGTAAATAATACATAAGCAAGTTATATTATAAAGTTTAAGTATTTGTGAAGTACAAGGAAAGATAAAGAAAAAATGTCTTCTAAAAAGTTTGACAAAAGTTATACAGTAAACGTTTAGTACAAGACTCTCGCGTTAGATGTACACTTTTGATTTGAGTTTGAGGCTTCAACAACTCTGCGGAGTGAATTTACTAATCTGTAGCCTTAATACTCATGGAGACAAAATTTAAATAGTAGTACAGAGTAAACACACCGTAAGTATTAAAACGGGTCCAGTCCTAAGCCTTTATATTATACAATAATAATACAAATCTTAATTCTAATAGTAACACTAATGTATTCATTTGTAAAAGACTCAAATTAGTGAAAAATAGCTGTGTACAAGCAGCGGTAGAAAAATATTTACGTTTTATATTAAATAAGATTGTAAAATTATTGTATCTATTCCATGCATTACAATTTGGCAGTCTTCGATAAACAAATGTACTGTTGTTTAATATTTATAAGGATCTATTAACTAACATTTAATCCAAATCATCAGCAATAGACAGAAATTGAATACATAATATTCTTGAATATATGAATTACAGTAGCATGACATACTAATTACTAATTTTAAAATGTTTAAAAGAATTTAGCTTTTGAATAAACTTGTATAGTATAATTTCACTATCAACGTCTGCCAAGAATTTTTCAAATATTTACTTCTATTCCACTTTCATTACGGTTCTAAATTGGCAATTAAATTTTACATTATTTGTACCATACATTGTACTATTTGAAAATTTTAACAACTTAAAGTGACTAAACTCTTTGGTTAGCCTACCATTGTACATATTTAAAATACAAAACTAAGCTACGTCTGAACAGAAAAAACAGTTCCTTTCCAAAATGCTATCAGTCTTTTAGGTAATGTTTCACTCTTTCCGTTTCCAATTACAAAATTGTATTGTAATGTGTCATTTCATAATAAATACAATTTGGTTATATTCCTTAAATCTTCTTGCTTTGCGAGATGAATACCCATCGGTTTTATATTCAAACTTTTACCAGCTAAATTAAATACCTTTTTCAGGCATAGATGAATTGCCAAAAACTATTCCAAAAACAATTCACTACATGGGTGCTTCTTTTCCCAAAAAGAGAACTAGAGATGGGCTCCTTTGACTTAAAGACGATTTACACGCCAAGTCGACAAAGTCAATCTGCACTACATTAAGTCGACTTTGTTCACTATAACAGAACAGATTGGCGTACCGATAATAACTGCATGGCTTGCACGCTGAGTCGACCCGAAATTCAAGCATTAAGACGACTTCAATGGACTTATTAGTAGTTTTAGAATTTATTTTACATTTATTACAATAATTTATGTTGACAAATTCTTTGAAATTTTGTACTGTATTTTTATTTTTTTCCAATTTTAAGAAAGGCAACCTATTTTCAAGCACCTATGATTTACTGCAAATGTTTATTTTAATTAACTAAAGTTTTTTTCTATTTTCAAAGTTTAAGTCATTAGAAAACCGAAAAGCGATTCATCGAAAAGCACGAAGATGTATAGCTAACCAGCAAGTAACATTTACAAAATTAAAACTGCTAAGGGTGAAACGACTCGTACAAATGTTTTAAAATAAAACAGTGCTTTGATTACAAAACTGTGGTATGTCTAAGAACAAGAAGAAGCACATAAATGATTGAATTAAAATCATAAGGGTTACTTTGTACTCTGCAGTCTAATTAGTCGAGGAAGACAATTTATTATTCACAATTCAAAACAATTAAAAAGCTTCACATTCACCGACTTTTGTAATTGAAGAATTAATCTACAAAATGTACTATTAAGATGTAGATATTATAATTACTCACTGAGATATATAATTAATTTATAATTACACATTGGGATGTATAATTAATTACTATATTTTAGAAAACATAACTGGAATAAACAAACAATGAAAATACAGTAGCCTCTCTTTAACCAGATTAGTCGACTAGTGTGATGCATCTGTGTGAACAGCTGAACACCGATGAGTCGTAGTTTTACGGAACAGTTTTTTGTTTTGTCATTGTTTCACTTCTCACGTACCTTTTTTTGATATCTGTGGTGTTGCAAGCCTCATTCATAATAATAAAATGGAGTGTTTTTACGTGCGAGAGCGATGCCGTGCCAAATCCACGGTACACAGAGATCTACAATTTTTAACATAGGTGGCCAAAAAGGGGCCCGGATGCTCTTCAAAGTTGTATTTTTAATTTTTGCACTTGTTAGCGAATTATTTGTAACAAACAGGTGGAAACGGAAATTTTTGAGCACGAGGAAATGATTGGCTTGCTTACACTGGTCAGTATTGTAGTGAATATGCTACTAAGTGAGGGCTCGTGCAACCAGGTTCAGCACTATCGTGAACTCATTCTACGGCAAAAGAATACAGACGCCTGGGATAGAACTGTCTCCAGGCAGTAAGAAAAAGAAGAAGCCTGTTTATGTTAATAGCCCTAGAGCGGACGTACTGCCTGTAGAAAAAAATGAAGGTTAGGGTTTAGTGGGCAAGCCAGATGAACCGGGAGTCTCACACACCAGGGGACACGAGCCCCCTCCATCGGAAAAAAAGTCCTGAATAACATCTGCTCACCTTATTTTAAGAATGAGCAACTTACTTTTAAGACAAAAAGCTAAATCAAACAATTAACGTCTTATTATTTGGTATCAATGTTCTGCAAATCTGTAAAAACAAGTGGTAAGTAGGCTTAGTTGTGTATAAATGAGTAAATTTGTGTATATATAAATTATACTTAATTCTCCTTAACCTTTTCGGGACTAACCTACTCTAAATCCTAATTCATTTTCAGACTAAGTTATTTCAAGCATGAGACATTGCGTCTGGCTTTAAATGCCTAGCGCTAACGAGAGGTTTGTTTTACTCCTAACTTAGTGAAACAAAGAGAAATATGTTTACTGTTGAAATATACAGTTCAATTCTGTGATTTATTCTCTACAATTTGTTATAATCGAATTTCATTTTTGGATAAAGCACGTATTCCTAATTCATTTTTCAAAATAGGCATCAACAAAACCTAGTAAACACGGTCTGGCAATGATTTTATTCTCTCTATTTTCTACACTGTTAGCTGCCTAATATCGATAGTGGAAATAGTTCACTTTAAAGCTAATAGATTGTAGCAAATTCCAGTAAAAGAATTATATTAGTCGCATTAACGCGATGATAGTACTCAAACGTGTTCAAACGAACTCGAAAGTTCCAAAACGTGTATACGCTATCGCAGTCTGTGCGGATGGTTCACCCCAGTCGCGTAAACGCAACGCCAGTTCCGAAAAGGTAAATTCACATTTGGCAATCACAGTTTTAGGCATTATTGGATCTCCGAGAACATAGCTACAGTACTGTTACTAATGTTTATGGCCTAAGCCTACAACCGTTACAGCCTAAAGTTTACGTTACGGTATAGAACCGCTTTCAGTGAATGTTTGTTCCCCACTTGAACCCACCTGTAGTCGGACATTCTATATCAGTTTAGAGAGAGCTCTACTGTATTTTCAAAGAGTTAATAATTATGTTTACATGTACAGTTTATGGTTTAGTAATTCTAACAGCTTTGAAAAAAAAATTCACATAAATTAAATTTAAACAATTTTAATACGTGTGAATAACAGAAGAATTTCAACACCAAGTACACCAATAATTCTAGTAGGATCAACAAGGTAGTGCCTGTATTGTGCTGAAAGTTTTAAAATAAATACAATTGTCTTTAATAAATTCTTAGGTTATATACAAATAGTAAATAGCAATAAGTTCAAGGATACAAGTTATGTCCGTCACTATAATTATTGCATATTTTCCACTCAAAGGAGATACATTCTGGAACACCATACACAACTTTAGCAGAGTTGCGATGGTACACAAAGCTAATACACAGTTTCATACATTGGTCCACATAAACGTCTAAAAGTATTGTATATCAGTGATATGAACACATGGATATGTGAAGAGAAATCCTAGTCTAGAATAAACGCTACTGTAATGGTATTTTGTTAATGAGGTATTTGATAAACTTTATATTTGCTACACTGGTCATTGTTTTATTACAATTAGGGCAGTGTTTTCAATCGAGGTCTATTACACTCGGCAGCTTATCTTAATTTCGATTAAATTCATTTTGTTTTTAGATCATACCTACTTAGATGTAAACAAAAATTTACACATATTGCACAAAGCCAAAAAAAAAAAAAAAACACCACGATGAATATATTAGAGAAATTTCAGATTTACACAGAGTATAAAAAAACCCAAAACGTGAACGGCTACCTGACGATCAGACTTTGAACCCCCAATTTGTAGATTCAAACTGATCATCGCTGTTCCTATTAAGTCTCTTACCTGCAGGTTAGAACTAACCTATTTTAAGGTGGCTACAAACATGTTTATTTATAATTACGAAAACACACTTTGGATTTTGTCCAGCGTTTAGCCTGACGAAGTCGACAGTGTTCAGCGAAACAGCTCTGTAGCTACATCTACAACAACGTACTGTTGACAACCTATTCAAGGTATTTATAGTATTATTTTATTCATGTTGGTACCCATGTTTTGCTTAGAGATTAATTAAATTAACCCTCCGTCGGGCGCATTGTGTCTGACAGATAACAGCGGGCCATTTTTCTTTGTAGTTTCTAACTATGAAAAACCGACAGCTTGTTCCTCTCAATGCCTTCCTAACCTCCCTTCCCTTACATGTTGGTCCAGTTTTAGACCTTGAGTTGTGTGCACGTGTCTTTCAGTGACGGTTTTTGTGACGTTGCGTCTGTTCATGTTATAGTTTTTATCTTATATTAAAATATTGTGTTTTTAAATATTTGGAACATAAATCTTTTTTTTTTGTAAATTGTAAATATATGTTATAAATAGACACTTTAAACTATTTTATTCTAGACCTTGTTATTTTTATTGTGTTAAAATCAGTTTTTTTATTTTTGTTACTTTTTTGTTGATGAATTTAAGACAGTTTGAATGCAGACTAACGACCATCATGCAGCGATTATTCAAAGTTTACTGGAAGAAGATGATGGAATCGCTAATGAAAGTTTGGACGAGCCTTCAGATAGTGAAAATGAAGATGTCATCGAAGAGTGGGAAAGATGTCAGGATGATACTGATGAAGAGTTTGAAAATAACAATGATCCTTACTGTCTCGGTAAAGATAAAATTACTAAATGGAGAAATACTCAGAACGTGACCCAGATCACAAATTTGAATCAGACACTTACTTGGAGTCGTCAGAGAAGCAAAAATCACCTTTTGAGTGATGGAATTTTTTAATAACTGATGAAGTATTAGAAAAGATTTTACTTTGTACACACCAGTATATTAATGTTATAAGACCAAATTTTGCTCGTGAAAGAGATGCAAGAAGTGTTGCTTTAGTTGAGCTATAGGCACAATAAGAATTAATGCGCCTGTTAGTGTTAGTTTATGTATTGTGCTCGACTCAGGGTTAAGAAACATTGGGTTCAATCATTACAAACCGTAGGCCAGGATTTGAGTTTGTGGTTTACACTTAAATTGTAATTAGTTCTCTTTATTTAGTCAAGATATAATAATTTATAGAGGAAGATACAAATGAAAAATGTTTCAAAAATCTTTGAGGCATAATAACAAAGTGCTACCAGAAACATTTCCGTGCCACAGAGAGTGTAATTTTTGTTTGTAAGGTGTTAAATCGATTCCTTCCTTAATTTGAACTAACGCTCTTGCACTAGTAGTATTTTTCAACCTTAATCAGTTGGAACTGTATAATCCCATTCACTAAAAAGTCAATCCTTTTTTCTAGTTGTTAATGAACCGTACATTTTATATACTACAGCCTAAACAATGTAATACATCCGTTTACTCTGAAAATTCTGTTAATGGTTCAGGTGCGGTTATTTCAATGATCTACCAAAATTTTTTCTTTTTATCTCCCACGAATCACAGTTCAACTTAAAATCAGGTTTAAACCGAGTTGGCAATTTAAGCATTGATAAACTCAACTTTGTTTTGAACCAAGTTCAAGCTGAAATAGAGTTTAGACCTAGATTGAAAACACACTCCCTATTTGAAAGAAAATTATTGCAAAGAATATGTTTAGTTGAAAACGTACTACATTTTCAAAATAATTTGTTTAACATCTGTTTTTGTGCAACAATTAGCTCTTTATATTAATAGGTACTGATAAATGTAAATTATTAAAAAGTTCAGAGTAGCGAAAAAAATTGTGAAGATTCAAGCTGATTAATTAAACGAGATTGATTACAAAATAATTTCACAACAATGCTTTTAGTTTCAATTCAGTCTGAGCCTATTATTAACTAGGCATGTTAATTTATTTCCCTATGTCCTTGGAGCACCGTGGTACACTCGGAAAGAAAATAATAACACACCCTCTACAACAAAGTTTTGTGGTAACATTGTTATTTTTAAAACTTTGTGGTGGTGGGTTTATTACAGTTTATTTACTTAAATTACTTTACGTTTAGTTCAGCGTTTTAGATTTAACTAATGCGTAGAACTACATTTAAGAAATTATAGCACTGACAGAAATAATGGACCTTCTGTAGCTGGAATAAATTCACGTGAAGATTGATACGAGTTGATTAGAGTTCCACTTTGCAAGAAAACAATACTGTCGCGGCAAAGAATATTTAGAAATAATGGATGTTTACAAAATCATAACAAAGTTTACATTCCGCAGTACATTAGGAAATTTCAGAAAAAATTTAGGCCCAATACAAAACTAACTACAAAATAACAGTATTCAGTATTGCAGCGAACAAAGAAATAACATTATTCAAATCCTAAATATTATACATAAAGAGTAAATTGACCAATGAGAATGGAAGTTGAGATGAATTAGTTTTTGTTTGTAGAAAACAGCATTTTTCACAGCGGCCTAGATAAAAATATTAAATAAAAATGTATAAAAACTATTGTTCAGGCATTTTGTCAAACTGTTAACTTACAAACCGAAACTTAACTGTTTTACATGTCTGTGTGTTAATAATGTATCTAAACAAGATATTTCTAACAAACTTCTTAAACAATCAAAAATTTCAAACAACTGGTTTTTTTTTTTAAAAACATAACTACAATATTAATGCTTTGGTTGAATATTTAAAATATATAATCAATAGTTAAAACTAATCTTTAATTAAACATATTTATATAGTATATATTATTAACAGAGATGAATTAAAATCTATAAAATACATTTATAAATAAATACAAACTGTCGATAAAACATTTGAGCTTAGTTTGTCTAAAATATTTGTGAGCATGTAATAATAATAATAGTACTATAGTCGTTGAAGTTAATAATTTATAAATAAAAACTTTAATGTTTTCATAAAATCAAACTGTATACCTTCGTAAACACAAAAACTAAGGTCATGGGTAGTTAATGTTTTCAACAATTTATATGTTTCTAAAATGAAAAATGAGAGTTGATACAGAATGAGCTTGCGCGTCTTAGTGGGCTAAAATGAGGCGGAGTGAAGTAATAGCCATAAAAGATTTGAAGATATAGGAATAATTTTAAACAAAAATCAGTAATTTAAAAGATACACATAGGCCTGAATTTACCTTTCTTTATATTGTGTATTTATAAAAAAAGATAAACAATATTTCAAATTGAGCTGGATGACGATCTCGCCCCATAAACATCCACTTTTAGGTACTAATATACTATTTCGTTAGCTAAAAAATATATAAAAAGTATTATATAATGTTGAAAGCACTATATTAACTAAGGATAATTTTGAAGCTTCAAATGTAAATAGCTTGTCTTTCAAATGAAGGAACATCATAGGAGAGTACATTTGTAAGATCTCCAACTTCCCAAAGTACAATAATAATATAGAATAGGACCATAAGTCAATTTTAATTCGAGAGAGCATTTTTATTTTTTGAATTTATTTTAATTTACATTACAAATGTTTTTTTTTTAGAAAGAGAGCTTAATAATTAGAAGCATTTTAACGTAAAGGAAAGAGACTAAAAGGGCAGACAAAATTTAAAGTCATTTCAGTATTAATTTGAATAAAAATAAAAGCAAGACAATTGTTAAAATCAATTATTATATTAAATTTAAATGTAGGGTTTGAGAAAATGGACAGTCTACGTACTAACTCCAAGACACGGAAACTATACGAGTTTTAAGACGCAGTTAGACAAAGAAGCGTCTTAACGTCTAGATGAGATAAGAAGCGAACACCTGCAGGCTAATTCCTGGAAAAATGGTCTACGTGCATTTCCACATGCAAGATCCAGAAAGAACGCGTAGCTAGCAACCTAATAATCTGACGAAATTTTGAACATCTGTGTCGTCAGACGTTTCTGATTGGTGAAGAGAAAATAGACGCCGGCTGCATGTAGCGGTGGGAGAAAGAACACGAACGCACTTGTCAATGAGAGACCAAGAAGTGAACATCGCTTGAAGTGTTGTGCGTTGCGCATTAATTAACAGTTTAAACATGTAACATTTATTGTTAATCTACAAAGTAGTAAAGGGTGTTTTTAGTGAGTCATTGAAGAATTGATTTGAATTTTTAAGAGAATTAATAATTCTCATCGTCAAATGGTGTGTATTGCGATCGCTTAAATAATGTGACAGTAAATCGGACACAACAATGATCTAGACTACAACAGTGTTGCGCATGCGAGTGGGTTTTTACTTTTTTTTTTTAAATTAAAAGTTTGTGTCTGTTTTTTGTAAGTATGTACAGTGCACTTAAAAATCTTTTTTACTTATAAATCACCAGCTCTCTTTAAAATTTTATAACCTATAATTTGTATCATATTTGTCTGTATTTAAATTTATTTTTCTTTGCTATATATGATATTAATAAATGTCAAAGGTCATTTCTAAATCGTCTACTTTGTTTGGCCTAATCTGATCCTCTTCACCATTTTTCATTCAGGTTTTTGAATTCACAACCCGAGATAGAATAAAATTAGTAGAGTCTTGCAGTGCAACTGCACCAAATCAAATTATTATATATTATTTATTTGTAAGCTGAGCAACTTACACAGTAGAGTGTTGGTAATCTGAAACAATCGGTGCAGGGGATGTTCGGATAATCGAACATTTCTGGGAAAAAGTCTAGTTCTTTGTTGTGGGATCGGTAGAACGCAAATAAAACACGTTATTGGGCTAGAAATAATACTTTGATTTAAGTTTATGTATAATACATACTGTACATATAAAGTAGGGATTGCACATACAGTACATAAACTTTTTTTGGTTTAGGCCTACTGACTTACGTGTGATAAAAACAGTACAAAATTAACCTAAAAGAAAAATGCGAACACGTTTGTTTGCTTAAGTTTTGAGACTCGTTTTTTTGCCGCCAAGTCTCGTAGGCGTTTCAAAGACAGCAGCTGCACAGCATCGCATTCGTCTTGCTGTTCCAACCATTTAATAGCAGTCTCGAACCACTGGAGGGCTTCTTCATCATAAGCAAACTTTGCGATAGATTCACCGTTCTTTTTAATGTCAGTTATCGTTGAATTCCCAACACCAAACTCCCGAGCTAAGCTTGATCCACTTGCACCTTTTTTTAATCGTTGTACAATTTTAAGTTTGTCAGAAAGACTAAGCACAACGTTTACGTTTCGCCGACATTGCTAGAAGTCACACAGCACAACAAACACAGCACGGACAGTTAAAACAACACTGATGTCAGTGACACAAATGAGGTTAGGTGTACAGGTGGAACAGCGAAACGGACCGGACCGACGTACGCACTCATCGTGTAATGTTGGCGTGGCGTGAAGTTTGAATCTTTCGGTTAACCGACGTTTTGGATAATCGGCGCTCTACTGTATTCTATTACTTTTTAAATTGAGGTAGTATAAAATGCTTCATTCAAACCAATAATGGATGCCAATTATTTTAAGGATTGTAATTTCAAAATGAATGCTGATAATACTAAATGTAGGCAAGTTGATGATGAAGAAATTTAATAAGTTTTTCAGTAAAACTTTTATTGATAATAAATTGTCATTTAATTTCAGTGGTTTTATTGTGCAGAACCAATTTTTAATTTACACACTTTGGTTTAATTTCATCCGAAAACATATGGAAACTCCTCAAAGAGGACAACCCTAAAACATTTGGAACAAGCAATCAGAATCATACAGCCGTTAGGCTATTATGGTTCTTGAAGACTTGGATTAAAAGATTTTGGCTTTCTAAACCCTTACATGTATGTACATTTCACAATTCTAGAAGTGATTGTACAATACAATGTAAAAGCCTGAAGGTACACACCTGTAACACTCCAAATAAATATGACTTCTCGAATAAACTACCTAAGGATTTTATTGAAATATGGGGACTCACTAGTTAAACAAATTTCAGGGTTAATGCTTTTTACTCGATTCAAGAATTTCTTAGATCCAAATTAGAATTTACTGTTTTTTAGATAGGCCTACATACATATTTATTGAAATTAAATGTGATTTGATTTTGAAATTAACTCATTGTTTTTGTTCGTCTCCTAATTTATTTTTATGTTAACTGTTTTACAGAACTCTTGTTAGTTTTCGTACCTGTTTGAATTGTGTAACACAAATGTAAAATTTGAATGGATTGGAAAGAATATTACCAAAAAGATCATAACTTCAGACCTAAACCTAAGGTTGATTTCCGTGTTCAGCTATATTTGACAATATGTTTGAAAAGTACATATTTAAATTTTCATAAAAGGTATTAATTGCTTTAGTTTTTTTACTAATAGCTTTGTTTGTTCTCTAACACGTAAAAATGACCGTCAGTCGGAACTAAAATATTATTCCTAAAAATACACACTAAAGTTCCCTTAAAAAATGTTAAAGAGCAAATTTCACTAAGATCCCTGTACAAGGTCACTTCTGGTAAACAATAGCACCAACAAGCAGGAATATTGCTGATGGGTTAAATATCAACAAATTATGTACTCCACCAGGGCTTTGCCCATCGTTCAAAATTATTTAGGAATTGTTGAAAACATTAAACAATATCGAATAAAAAAATTGCAATTACTTTAAACAAACTTTCTTACTAACATATCGTAAAAATAAATTCAACATACACATTTTTACAATAAATACAAATCACAAACGAAAGCTTCACGTCTTACATTAGTTTCCTCTAATGATTAAGTGCTTTGGTGTTTGAAATGGGTTCGGTTACGATTAAATTTACCACGGGCCACCACACTAATAAAATATTTACATCACAATGTTACATTAATACTTTGGTTCCATGTCCCCACGTTCTGTGAAATTTGTCTAACAAAAAACAGACAAACACGACGGAAATGCTAAAAAGTATCTTATACTATTTAATTAACTATAAATTTGTATTAAAATAATTGAAGAAAAATTGCTTATACTAGAAATTGAAAATTACAAACTTTTTTTTAACCAATAAGATCGAATATATTGAATAAAATACAAGGGAAGGGCGTTTCTTATTCTGAATTCATTAAATGCATAGTATTTATTTCTGAAAAAAACATTTACTTTATCATTTGTAATCAATATGTCAATAGTTGCAATTAAGTAAGTGTGACTCAATAATTTGAACATACTATTCTAAATTATATTTTATTTTAAGATTGTAGAAGAAACTCTGATAGAAATTAGCAATTCTGGCTTCAAGTTTACTAACTAAATTATTAGCAGAGATGATTTGAACTACAGTATTTCATAGCAATTCCGGTAGGCTCTGATACGACTCATACATCTACAAATATTAATAAAAAGAGTATACAACTACTTATGTTTAAAATTAGCCTACACGGCCTACATAGAGAGAAGTTTAAAATTTTGTTCGGATTTTTAAAAGAGCAACATACAGAAAGAGGCATATAATCATGTTTAAAAAAAAAATGAAATTATAAATATTGAACTACGAGGCATGTTTTTGAGTTTTTAAATATGGCAAATCAGCGCTGCGGTCAACATTGCTCCCCTGTGGCTACATGTACCAACATCTGATGGCTGGACACAGAAACATTATGAAAGCATTTGCTGAAGTGCTCGAACAATCGAAAATCCTGCCGTTTGTGAAATACGCGCTGTAATTCGTTTTCTTTATGCAAAAGACGTAAAAGTGGTCGAAATTCTTAGGCTGATTATTGAAGTGTATAAAAAAACCACTATAAGCTATGGAATGGCATGAAATTTGGCCATAAGCGTCAAAGACGGCCATAACTTTCATGAGGACCGTAGGGCAACTGTGTGTTATAACTGAAGATTTGGTGCAGAAAGTTCGAGAAGAGGTTTCACGATTTTGACAATACAGTAAAGTCCCACTGTTCCGAACTAATTGGGATCGAACACTGTTCGGTTTAGCGGGAATTTGGAATAGGCGGATTTCACGAACAATACCAACGTATTGACTTGTTAAGGCGTAAATTAAGTCCGGGGACATCTGCTGGTGTCTGTTCTATACAGCGTTGATCGGCTCGGAGGAAAGCGAGGAGGAGGTGAAAGCTCAAACTGAACTCATACCGCACGTAGATGCGGCAGATGCTCTTGACCTCGTTCTATTAGTAATAGTTGTAATATATGTGAGTTTCAGGGATTTTAATTAATTAAACAGGGGGATAACGTAAAGGGAGTTGTTATGTAAATTTTGGATGAATTAGCCTAATTGAAAACTTTGTATTTCATAAATAAATAATAAACATAGAAATTCAAAGGGGGAATGCAGACGTTTTGAATAATATAAAATAAAATTTGACTTAAAATATAATTTCAATTTTAAAACAAAAAACTTACATACAATTAGCATATGTCTAATATACAAAACATCATACAGTGTTAAAGTACATTGAAAAAGCTTGGGGACACTCGGTTTCTAGCCTACAGTTGATAAACATTTGAAAGGACAGTTGTAATAAGCAAGAACAGAAATTTGATTTGTGATGTTGGTAGTATGAGTAACTCAGTCTAGGGAGACATATTTGCGGTCCCCTGGAAAAGCATCACGTGACATGACGTCATTGTCACGCTATGAACTTGCCGGATGTAAGACCAAGCGTCACTTGTTGCTGAGATCTGATACAGTAAGGACCTGTTGAAGGTTGGTGGTGAAATGGTTTCACAAATGTAGTTTTTTGCGGTATTTGAAGTGTAAATACCGTCGAAGTATGTTTAATGGTTACTAGAGACAGTGTTGTGCACAAATAACGTGAAATGGCGTAAATCGTATGTTGCGAAGTAAAGAAAATCAACTCTATAAAATCTCGTTGGTGTGCGTCGGTTTAATATGGACTAATGGCGGACGTTGTGCGAATTAGTACCAAGTGAAACATGTTTCTTATATAAACGTTTTTGCAAGAACAAAGTGAATTTAATACGACAAGGCTAGAGTGCTACGAACAAACATCAAAAAGGGGAAACTTTTAATTAGGGGTATAATTTCAATCTAAAATCATTTAATATATTGTAAGTTTCATTATCAAAGTGCACTTTAAAACAAAAAACGTACGTAAGTAATAAATATAATTATAACTAAGTCTGCATTTCAAAATTTAATATTTAATTTATTGTATGTTTAAATTTAGTAAGTGAATAATAGGAATGAATGCGTGAGTGCCTGAAAGTGTTTGAGATGTGCTACGATTTGCCAATCTATTTTCAAGTATGTCTGTATATTTAAATTCTAAAATGTGGGATTAAAATCTTAATGCCAACTATTATATTTTCTTAATTTGAGTCCTTTCCTTCTTAGAAGTACTTCATGGTAAATTGAACCTTGGTTATAAAATTTAGTCAGTGTATTTTAAGATGGAACAAAAATGGCGTCAGTTGTTGGCGGCAGTGGTGAGTTTTGGCGGTAAGATCTCTGTGTGTAGAAACATAGATGTCATACTTCTAAGGCAATCCGCCCCGTAGCTAACTGTACGCACAGATGTTCAAGCGAATATATGTAACAAAGATTTACTCGTCAGCTGTGACAAACACAGATCTGTCGACGCTATAACCTATTTTCAATTTTGGGGGTTATGTTTGTTTGTTTTTGTTATGATTAAGGGAATAAAGATTTGTTGAATTGAAAGGTAATTAATAAATATAGTAAGTTATACAAATTGAAGATATGAAAGCATAAGTAATTGTTACATAGCAAAAGGTTATTTTTTATTATTAAATTCACTCAGAAAAACTTGTCAAAATTTGATTTATTTATTTTTTTTTTATTAATAAAATTTGTTTGTAAACGGCTGGCAAGCATACAGCACGTTACATAGTGTAGGTTTATATCCGGGGTTATTTCCTTCTGTTGCTTTACAATTTCGTTTTCTTCTAAAAATGGAAGGAAAGGATAGGTTGTTCAAACTGTCCGTTTTGTCATCCTGCAATCTGTCCGCTAGTATCGCATTATCTTGAAAAAAGATTGAGAAAAACAAATTCCTTCGAGATAACGAAAATGAAGGAGAAAAACGGATAAAAGGAACTGGCAGGTGGCAACAACATACTAGTGCCTAGCTGTTGCATCTAATCTTTCCTTCTTTCTGAAGGACCCGGTATCCGTTTGCCTTAGCTTCCTTCCCGCAAAACGGATGGAAAACGTGAAGGGAAAAAACCAGCTTTCATTCCAATTCTATTTCAGGCGTTTTTTATCAAGCTTAGGCTCTATGTATGTCTCTATTTAACTTATTTGTATAACAATACATGTACATTTTTAATGAACGTCTTTTTGATTTCTCCTGTTTTTATGTAAAAAAATCGGTATTTTTCTGAACTCTGTTCGGTGGATTTTCGGAACAGCAGGACTCTACTGTATTGTAATAAATTTGGTGACAATCATGATGATGATGTCATCAAAATGTCCATTTTGCAGTGGTTGGCAAAACAAGTGGGAAATTTCTATAAGGTTGCTACGAGAAGCTGGTTGTTAATGAAATGTTAACACCCTTAATATTGGTTGTAATAGGGTTACAAATTAAATTGAGGTACTAGCTTTCATGTAAAAAATTGCATTCAAATTGTTTTTGTGTTTCTTTTATATTAACTTAAAACATGCCTCGTAATTTAATTGTTATATTAATTTTTAGTAAAGTTTGTATCATAAAAATATCCTTTTTTTTTAATTGTATACATTCTGGGTTTATGATCAGCGAGACTAAAAATTTTTTAATCATTACTACAGTATTTTATTACTAGTCCTTATCTAGAATCTGTCACCAAAACCTACTCCTAAAATGTAAGCTCGATCTTACAAAAATTGCAACTATTCATGGGAGTGCCGGACCTCGACGGGTTATTTTTATCTAAAATTTGCAAAAAATAAGCTCACTTTGATTCCTAAGGTAAACTTTGGAAACGGTACGGTACAAGCTTTGTCTTGATTATTGTAAATATTGGTCGACGGAAACATCTTTGATTCGGCTTAACTGAATTCAGTTACAGACCAAACCCGATGTTTGGCCTCTTCCTACATGTAAACAGGTTTCATTTTGTACGCACGTTTCCAGATTTCACAAAGACACACTGTCGAATGGAATCGGTAGAATATCGCCAGCGGCATTGAAACGTGGGTGATGATCGTCCACGCCCAAAGTCCGTAAAAGTGTAACTGTATCGGATGACTTTCCGCTCTTGATTTTTCCAGCGTGTTTATGGCCCACATCGCTAAGTTTGTTACTAACAGGAAAGTCACTATTTCCCTTCCGGGTTTGCGCCGTATTTGATCAGGCGTCACGCAGGACCTGAAACGAAATAAATGTGATATATTTATATTTAATCTGCTTTAAAATTCTTTTAAGTAATAACAATAAACAATATTTATTTCAGTATAATATTTTACGTCTTCTAATCCTCATCTGAGGTGTATTCTTACCGTGTTTCTACTGCAGTTTCGGGTTATTCACCCATCATCAGGAAAAATAAAAAACACCATTATACATGGTGAGTGAAAAGTCTGAGAACGGCTTAATATTTCTTATATAAGGAAAATGTGATTGAGGATCCTTCTCTAGATTTATTAAGATTTCAACAAATTTATCCGCCATCTTGGATGTAACTTTGTTTTTTATTTGGGAAAAGGTGGTTGTGTGATACATCATTTCAATGTAGAATTTCAAGAGAAAACCAACGGTGAAATATGCACATTCATATCTTTAACCAATTAAAAATGACGGCCAAAAAGCCAACGAAATCGTGTTTTCCGATTTTGCCCATTTTTGCTGTACCAATAAACAAAAAATTAATCATTATTCTTTTTGGATTTAGAATTAAATAAGCTTACAAACAAAATGCCACACAAGCAAAAAACGAATGATATTTTCGGAAGTATTTAAAATTTTTGAGTTACAGCCATTTTGATTTTTTCAAAATTGATTTCGAGTGGTTCAACCAAATACTCCCAAATATCGTTGTGTGGCATATCGTTTGAAAGCTTATTTAATTCTAAATCCTAAAAGAATAATAATTAATATTATTAAAAAAAATAGTATAGCAAAATCGGAAACACGATTTCTTTGGCTTTTTGGCCGCCATTTTTAATCGGTTAAAGATATGGGTGTGCAAATTTCCCCATTCGTTTTCTCTTGAAATTCTACATCGAAATGATGTGTCCCATGACCATCTTCCCATTTAGAAAAACAAAGTTATATTAAGATGGCGGATACATTTTTTTAAATCTAAATAAAATAGTATTTTTACATAGAGAGGTTCCTCAATCACATCTACCTTAAAAATTTCCTTATATAAAACATATTAAGCAGTTCTCAGACTTTTCACCCACCCTGTAACATACATAAACACACAAAACTTATTTTACTCATTTTTGTAATTTTAAATTAAATGTAATAAACACTACAAAGTCTTAAAACCCAGAAATTCATTTTAAAACACAATAATAATAACTCACATTTAATTTTAAAGGATTAACTTGTATGAGTCTGATATAAACTTGTGTAAAATTTTAATAAATGTTTCCGATAAAATATTATGTATTACCATGTGCATAGAAGAGAATCCTAGAATGGGATACAAAGGAGAAGAACATTATGATTTTCTGTGATAGCCAAGCAGCGATCAAAGCGCTAAATTCACATAGAGTAAAATCTAAAGTGGTGTGGCACTGCCTCTCTGCATTGATAAGGCTTGGCCAGGGGAACGAGATTTCTGTGTGTTGGGTCTCTGGACATTCAGGTATTGATGAAAATAGAGAGCAGATGAATTAGCCAGGAACGGGTCTCAGTTTCCTCTTCTGGGCCCTGAACCGGTGCTTGGGATTTCCTATGGGCATGCCAGAGCATCGGTCAAGATGTGGATGCAGGAGGGCAAAGACAAAGCTTGGAGGGGTTGAGGAACAAGTAGGCTTGCCAGGAAATTGTTTAAGCTAGGCAGGAAACATGCTGAAGCGCTTATCTCGCTAGGAAGGGAAAACATTAGATGGGTGGTTGGCCCATTAAAGGGTCACTATCACCTCAGGAAACACCTTCATAGAATTGGGATTGCCGAGGAGAGTATATGAAGGAAATGTGGAGGCTGAAGAATTGGCGGAACACATCCTATTGGAATGCGAGGCTCTAGGTAGAGCCAGAACTTTTACCCTAGGCCCCCCAGGGCAGGAAAGAGAAACCATCCTAGGAAACCCAATAGGTAGTATCTGTGCCTTTTTGAGGAAGACGGGCATTACTATGTGGGAATAACTAGAATTTTGGGGTGGCAAAAGATCTGTTTGGTCAACGCCGACAGGGTTTCCTGTGAACCTTGCAACATGTGCAAAAAAAATTTACCATAATATCTATTGTTTTGTGATTTTATCGTATATTTTTATTGAGTTATTTGGCTTTACAAATTTTGTATTTTTTGTCAACGGTTGTACAATAAATGAAATGCTACAGTCACAAACCTTATCCATCATATCAAGCTGTTACTTAACGAATCAACTCTGTTTTAACACCACAGTGCCGCAAGTGGAGTTTCATATGCACAGCTACGAAGTAACTTTGTTCTTATAGTGAAATGAACAAGATAATTGCCATGTTGGACTTCATTTACTTTAAACAAAATAGAGATATGACAATAGGACATTAGTTTACATAACAAGTTGTACATTACCTCCTGGACGCATCGAGCACAAACATAGTCTGACACAGAGTCTGTAGAAGAGAAGCCAGAGCGGTAGCCAGCACCAGAGCTGTGTTCTGTTCAATGGTGAAGTGTCCTCCGATTATAGTGAAAGTGCTGTAGATGAACATGCCCGTTTGAGCACCAATCAACAGAATGTTGTCGAGCTCCAAATTTCTGCAACCATCGTACTTCAACTGACGGACCTGTGAACGAAAATAGTTTAGTAACGAATCCGCTTTCGTTTAACGACACTTTAACCATCTTGCAAAACAAGTTATCGTAATTACGTCCCATGGAAATTAAGTGAAATAGCAAACTATATAGCCTAGTATTTATTTAGAAAAGTTTCAACAAAACGAACAAACATTTTATAGGAGGAATAAACTTTGTGGAGCCTAACATTAACAATGGTAGCTCGAGATCATAGCTGGAGACTTGTACTTTCAAACAAAACAGATTAGAAAATAACCTACTATTAGACACAGAAAACTACAAGTAGATTTTTCAATTTAAATTAAACACCGATTTTATAATCCGAAAAAGAAAATACAGTTGAACTTGGTTTTAACAAAGCGTCTTTTTTTAGGTCTTGTCAAATCGTTAACTTTTATGTTATTATAAACCTCTGTTTTAGTGTTAATAAATATTTTAATTGCTTGGTTGTAACGTCATAAATCTAAAAATATTAATGTCAAACTATGAATTCCGCTTTCTTAGAATTAAAAAATGTTAGAATTCCCCCTTTATTATTTTCTCCCTCCTCAGAATCAAACCGCGAAATAAACAAACTATACATTTTTTCACACGTAAAATCTCCGGCAGGTCCCATCTAAGTAGGTAGAGGGGGGATTCCACTACAAACAACACTGCTAAATCTCCCTCCCCTTCGAAGGAACAATTCACACGGTATGCGGTGTGCTGTGTGCAACTAAACCCATGACCTTGCTGGGAAAGCGTTAGGACAGTACAAAGGCAAGACTCAATCGTATAGCCTGGCGATACATTTGCGTAGTCGTGATCAGCAGTTACAAGAAAAATCAATTTATAATTATACGCTCAAGTAACATATTTAAAATTTATGTAAGTTTCTTTAGAAAAATACTTTGTAAAATTACTTGTGTCTACCTTTCTTGCGAGGTAAGGTTTAATTCAGATGTAGGTCTTCCTAGTTCTTTAATTTTTATTTTATCTTGTAAGTTAAACGTTTTGAAATAAACATTAAGAATATTGTTTACAGTAATCTCCGTACTGTTTGTTACAAGACACTAATAATACTCACTACAACAATAAAAACAATAAAAAGAAAGCAAATTTTAAATATCAATATATTTAACTAGCTGACAATTGCGAAATATTTTTAAATTAGGAGTTACCTGATTTAATACATTGATTTAATTAAGTAAATTACGTTATTTATTTACGTTAGTTTAATTTGATGATTTGTGTGATAGATTATACTCGCATATAGAATGTAAACAATCTAACTAACAGCTGTGACGTTAGTTAAACAGATTTTTAATAAATGGCGCCTTTCATAAGAAACCCCACAAATGACTAAACGGAGACCAGTCCCAGACTGAGAGAACAAAAGATGTTTATCTAAGTAG
>JAGFPH010000736.1:341657-358317 GCA_018207615.1 Philaenus spumarius
TGACTAAATGGAGACCAGTCCCAGACTTAGAGAACAAAAGATGTTTAAAAATCTAAATAGCTTACTATCCAGAGCTAGGTCTGAGAAGTCAATCACATAAGTGACTAAATAGAGACCGGTGATAGACTGAGAGGACAAAGAAACCATATGAAGTATAATATAAAAGTTTTTTAACAAATTTTTGTAATGAAAAAATGAATTTTAAACTATTTGTCTATTTTTTATCAGTAGCGGGGAACTTAAGTTTTTAAATGATGCTTGAATAATGAATTTTGATGAAGAATTAAGGGAGTTATCGCTTAGCGACAAAAAAACACCTTTGAGAAATAATATATAAGGATAAGGGGGCGTTACTTGTCAACAAAACTATATAAATCCAAATGACCCTTCCCACAGGCCTCACAAGTAACGATTTAAAATTGTTCAGCTAGATTTGTTTCTAGCATGCTATGCAGTATGGACTAGTGGGCAATTAATCGTAGAGCTCATGAGCCGGCAAAAACGTAACATCTCATTACACGTGTTTAAACACCAAATAGCGTACCATTACTAGAACCACTGTATCCAGGTTTAAAAATACTGTTGTATAAAAATAAATAAATTTGAAAGTATTTTAAAATAATTCAATATTTAATAACTTTTGAAGTTTAATTAATTTGGTTGGGAGGTCCGACCAATTGAGCTATATTGGAGGAGCAGCCCTTTGAAAGAAAATAAATTAGTGACATAAATAGGCCCCAATTGAAACAGATTAAGTCCATAAGTTATAGAGAATAATTTCAAGAACTTGTAAATCTCAAAATGATTGTGTCAAAAATGACAATGACCCACCAAGTCTGAGAAATGGTGTGTAAGACGGAAATGGTGCTCAAGGTACTTAGAAGGGGTGATGCAAAATGTTGGAGGTCCTAGCTGTAAGACAAACAAGTTCTAGTGATGGTGGCATATTCTGTGCGTTATTTCCTGCACCTGTATGGAAAACCACTATGAAGAAAGAACAATACAAGGAGCTGGTGATTGTGGTATTTCCCAAAGAAGAACATAATTGAGGAACATCAATGCATATAGAACTGCCTGGGCTGAACTATCTCAAAAGCCCGTTGCCAGTTCCAGGGTTAAATGGAATACGATATAAACAAGATAATAAGATTAAATCAGTATTGTAAAACGAGATTAAACGAAAAACTTACCTGTATCATTCCAACAAGTGTTGCGATGGTCGTCATTCCATAAAGAGACAATTCACAAATTGTCAATTCCATAACTGCAAAGCTCACTAGCTCAGGTCGCGAAATCAGCACGAAAAATAAAATTAAAGAAATGATTGTCAAAACTAAAATTAAAATTCCAACAAAAAGGCCCTTATGCGCCTGCGCACAGTCAACCGAGTAATGATGCGGTGACCGTTTGTAGTGCGACAGCGGAGGAAGTTTGTCCATTCTCTCGGACGTCGTGTGCAACGTGTAGGGAAATCTACTGATATTCTTCCACATTACATAAAGTATAGCCGCACATATTAAACTGTACTCGATTGTACACGGGAAAAGAAATGGACTTGCGTCTTGGACTAATGATCCCATGATATTAGTTCGACGGCACTCGTATATGTGGTGAGGTCCTTTTAAACCTCTTGCGATTCTGTGAAGAGCTGGGTTTGTTGATGTTGTCATTTTTCCAAATGCTGGAACATTAAATTCAATCACTTTATTAAGAATAATACTTATAATTAAATGAATATAAATATTCACAGTAATTTTAATACTTCAGGTACGGTAGTCCAAAACATAGCGATGCAAAGACAATGTTTCAGAATTATGTAGGGAAAATTTATTTATAATAGTCTTTTCCCAAAAGACGTTCCAATCTTTCCTCCCTATTTAAAAACTCTTGCCCCCACTTAGTTTTTATGTCTAAACTTACTTTGATATCAGCCTACTTAAAACTCCAACTCTGTAATTTACATAATTTCTAATTATTTAACTATCTACTCTATATTACTGTGATATTACCTAATTGTGCTTGCTAATACATTTCCACTATAGTTAAACATTTATAAATATTGTTTTTGACTGTCAAAATTACCTAACAATTCATTTAATTTCGTAGGCAGGAAGCCTAGTCAGACTGATAAATTAGTCAAAACTTTATAATGGTATTCATACTTACAGTGACTGCTGTGAGGGTTTTTGTGGTTAAATGATATTGTATTGTTTTCAGGATTGTAGAACGTGAGTATTTCGTGTTTCGTCTCCTGAACGAGAACATTGAGCCATACAGAGAGATTGGTCCCAATCATATGCATTAATCCAAAACGAGCTAAGACGCGATGCCTCGTTACTCTCATTTGTTGCTGAAATTAAATGAAATGATAATTATGAACATCTAATTCAGTACCTTAAAAATACACATTTTTACGTGTAGAGGTTTGGCGTACTTATACAATTTTCATGTTCGTCCATGTTTCATGGCTTATAAACTAGAAAAATTTGAGTTTGATACATGCGGTGAGGGTCCGCCATCTTGATAGTTTTACATAAATTTTATTAATAACACATTCAAAAATCAATACATTAAACTAATCAAGGGTAGTTTGGGACTGTTATAAAATAGTGAATGACATGGCTAGACTCAATGAAGTTACTCTTAAATGGGTGCCTAGCCATGTAGGCATAAAGGGTAATGAGGTAGTCTAATGTTTTTACAATTAACGATGAAGGATGATAACACTGAACCATCGTTCAAAAATGGCAGTCAAAACAAATACAACACCAGGTAAGGTTTTATATAAATATTATTTAGCTTATATGTATTTAGTAGTAATAATTTCTAGCAACATTTACTACATTTACAACATAATACCAGAGAGGACAGAGTTATATAGAGTGGTCATTGGAGGCTCGCAGGTGAGGCCGCACAAGATGGCGGATATTCGGCCAATGCCGCGCACTATTCCCGTTCCAGTCCAGTTCTCGCACTGCCTTGAACTCATGGAGTGCAAATTATAAATTAACAAAACTATTTGCAAAAATAATAAAAACCCTCTACATAACATATATAGTTAACTAACTAAATCACACTATGCAATATAAGTATGTTAAACTGCGCGACGAGCCATCTACAGCGCCGCATTTAAACTCAGTTAAAATGCTTTAAATAATCGACAATTGTTAAGTAAGTACTAACGGTAGGTGAAAATGGTTTTCAGATATGAAACAATAAACTCTTTGGCAACCTATCTCAGCGGATAATTTTCTCTCCGAACAAATAACAAAATTTTCCCTCGTTATTTTCCCTCGAGTGGCATGTCAAAAATTTAAGGTCGTTTGTTTTTGAATCAAATTTATGTTTCAGAAAAACATTTTTCTCATTCGACGGTGTTAAGTTTTGTACATTTAAAGCACACTGTTGCTTTCAGCAAGGTTCGGTCCTTCTAACGGTGAAGTTCCATAATTTTTGAACGATGTTTTGAGGTATAAATGACGTGATACGTTAAGCTGTGTCAATTGCTCGCGCGAGTCAAGAGCAGCGGCCTCACTGCCCCACATGCATTCAGTATAGGTAAAGCCACTCTATATAAATCTGCCCTCTCTGCACAGTACACTACATACATATACATTCATTGCAAAGCAACTTCACTTATCTTTAAATGATTGCCTGTATCATTTAAATTCAAGCCATGCATAAATGGAATGATCATTTTTTTAGTATGGACAAAAAGTGGCAATTATGTGGACAGTTACACTTTTGCCAAATTAAAATTTTGTTGATTACCAGTATCCGATGTGTTTAAACCATTATTAAATTTAGCGTTGGTGTTTGGTTTAAATTGGGCCAAAAATGTACCTGATAAAGCGAAAAATCAGCTGCTCTATTGGTCTGAGATGTCATAATATATTTTTTTTGCCTTTTCAATTAGTTTACTATATGTTCTATTTTCAGTCGGCCACTGTCAACCTATCGGGTGCGAAAAATGAAATGAAGGATTTCTGAAAACAGAGCTGAAATACACCCAAGTTTTCTAATACAAGTCAATACTACTGGGCAGTACTTTAATAACAGACAACAATTTAATAATCAATCAGTGTAACACTGAGTATATAACACTTCAGCAGAAAGCATAACTCAAATCAGAAGTTGCTAGTGTACAGGAAGAAGTGCAATCAGTAAAATTTGTAGGTCTTCTAAATGATAATAAGTTGAACTGGAATTACCGCATTAGTAGTATTATCGCCATAATTAGCTCAGGCATATTTGTACTAAGAAATTTGAAACTATATTATGATAGTTGCTTTGATACTTTAAACAGCCTATTTTAGGCTAGTGTATCGTTATCTGCTGAACTGTGGAATTCTTTGGGGAAACTCATTAGTTCAGATGAGTTAACCAATTCACTTAAGGTTTTTTTAATACCAGACCGGGCTAAAAAAACAATTTTTTTCTGGGTGTTTTCACATAGTTTACTATATTTTTATTCCTACACAGAATTTTGTTTTTTGTATAAAATGTTATTTTTCTAATCAGAATTGACTGTAGGTTTAAAAAGAAACTTTATATTGGTTAATTAAGACACAAATTTATTATTAAATGACATTTTGTGACTAACTAAGGTAAGGTTGTTTACTAAAAAATTGTTTAGCCACCGTTTGCTTTACTTCCGCCCTCTTACCCTCAAACCACAGATATGATTAGTTAGATATCTGGTCTCCCTAGCCTAGATTCGAACCCAGCATCTTCTGATCAGGAAGACACAACGTTATCCATTAGGCTAAGGCTTGATTGAAGAAAACTGACAAATTAACAAAACTTCAGTTACTTTACTATCAATATAAATATTACGTGTAAGTAAAAGATAGTTTATTAGCACCATCTAGAAGTGGTTATAGGAAGCTTGATTGGTTTCTCTTAAGTTTGAATCTGTATAATTTGTATCCGTGAGAAGTTTATAATAATAACTTAGATCAGTTCTTATTAAGTTAAGTAATTTATTTCAAACAATATGCTACCCTTTTAATAAAAAAATACTGACAAATGAAAGACTATGGCAGGCCATGGAAAATAAAAATATAACCAGAAGAAAGCCTGAAGCTTGCAGAACAAGATGCATATGCGATCTTTTAGATTTTTTAGGAACTAACTTGGCTAAAACATTCGCCATCGCTTCACGCAATGGCAACCGGGAGCGCGACGGCGATTCGCCGTCGTTATAAGCGAATGGGTTAAGAGGGTATATCCTGCAAAAAGAGTCATAATGCTTATTCCAGGTCTTAAAAAACATAAAGTTGTAAAAATTCTTTTAAGCAGATTAGAGTACTTACACTTCCGAGTTTTTACATACATGGAGCGTTTGCTTTTTTTAAGTTCAAGTGTAACCATGTCCAAAATAAGGATGTACTCAACTACAGCACCAGGCAAGCTTGTGAGTATCGTGCCAGGCAGGACAGGTAAAATGTATACAGTAAACTTACCTCACAAGCTGGGACAAAACTAATGAATAAGCTTCCTAAAAGCATACGGTATTCACAAAACTATGTGATTTTTTAAAACAGCCTTAGACAATTTCTATTGTTTGGATCTTTTTACTCACTGGCTGAGTTTTTGGATCATGATTTTACTACTTCATGATATATGATCTTCCTCTTTGTAATATGTTCTTTTATTTTTATACTGTGAGTACTGATTCCATATTCATGAAGATTTAAAACAAAGTGGTTTAGTTATCTTTATTTTTAAGCTGCTTGTTATTGGCAAATTTCCATAGGAAAGATTAGCTATTGCAGTGACTTATATAGTGAGACCTTAGGTCGGGAGTGGTCAATGAGCACCGATCATGGTCCCAAGAACACATTTTGGGGTGTCATTAAACATTTTATGTATGACCATTTGCACTCTAACAACCGCATTTTACGCTCGATTAGGTCCAAATTTGGTACACATTGGGTTTCTAAGTCGCTCGGACGACTTCATTGGCAAAAAAATCCAACAACCGGAAGTAACAATTTTTTGAGATTTTTCGTACTAGAATGAAACTTTTTGTGGTTTTACATAAAAAAAAAACAAAATATAGGATTTAGTTTTTTTTTCATCGATAGCCCCAAAATCGATCAAAACGTAAAATACCTAAAAGTTATTACATCTAATGTTAAAAGTTAGTTGGAGGCGTCTACCGATCCAAGGCCGGCGGCTGGGATGTAAACTCGCAAAGAGTAAGTTATTGTCTCATGTATGTTTATTTTGCTGGAAATTAAAAGATTCCAAGTACAATTACCATACGCTGCCACTGATATAATATTATAGTATTCTGTTTGAACACCATTTATTTAGTTTAACTTAAGCAATCACAATCACACTCAGATTGACTTAAATTACAATCACATCCAATACTACAAACTAAAATCAGCTCAGTTACGTACAACCCACAGAAAGCTGCTAGATAAGCTAGTAACTAAATGACTATTACGCAAAGAAAGCAACAGCCAAAGCTTGGAAATACCAACCAATCTAACCTCATCATTTAAGAAAATGAAATACATTTGGATGAATATAAAGGCCATTCTTGTTGCAGGCGTAAGAGCTAAGAGCAGGTTGTGGCATTTGGTATTCGTCTCTAGCTCAAAGTATTGTCCGAATTCTAGGCCTGAGTAGATCATGCTGCCGATGCCAAAAGCTGTAACAATCGACATAACAAATAAACGGTATCAGTTAACTGACACAAACTTTCTCCCAACTTACTGTAGTCAAAATAATATTGTTTTTAATCATTTTATTTTTTATTACTTTTTAGAACAAAACAAAAAAATAATATTCTACCTACGTCAATCTTATAAAAAAATTATTGTCCCAGGTGGGATTCGATCGCGCGACCTTTGAATTACTGGCCGTACTCGCTACCGTGGTGCTACCCCGTGCGGCCGCTGCCACGATGCTAGATTGACAACAAAAACTTGTTTATTTTTAAACATTTCCCCATAATTTTAAAACGCCGAAGTTTTGATAAAAGCGGGTGGTGTCATTTTGTTTGGCATCTTAAGCACTATAAATACTGAAAATTTGATCAAAATTGTTAGAGCCGTTTTTGAGAAATTTGCATTTTTGTCGTTTTTTATGGGTTTTTAGGGGTAAATTACCCTTAAAAATTAAAAATTCAAAAAAAATGAAAAAACTCCTGGAGATATTAGGGTTTAGTACCTACATACCAAATTTCATGAAAATCGGACCAATAGTGTCCTCTCTGGTCGTGTATACATACAGACAGACTGACAGACAGACACCACTCTAAAAACACTTTTTTGGGTTCAGGGAGCACCAAAACAAAAAATTCCACTAAAAATATTTTTAGGTTCAGGGAGCACCAACACATATAATTGCATTAAACAATTTTTTGGGGTTCTGGGAGCACCAAAACAGATAATTCAACTGAAAATTCAAATTCGAACATTTTTACGAAAACAATACTTTCTCCATATACTACGTATAGGGTGGAGAAAGTAAAAACATAGTCAAAAAAGTGTAAATAAATCGTATAAAGGGCACAGATATTATTGATTAGTCCTACATTTGCCGTCATTTGTGTGTAAAAAATATGTTTCGGGAATACTAATCAACTCCCATTATCAAGTGACTGAAAACTATGGGAACACAAACCTAGAGATCTAGGCCTAAGTTAAAGAAAACAATGAAATATTAAAATTTCCACGAAACTTAATATCTACAAAGAACATCGCAGAGACTGAGAAGTTGAAAAACAATCACAGAAAACAAAGACACACACACCTGACGGCAAACGCGTGTTGATGACAGACAGGGGTCAGAACAACTCGCCTGTTGCCAAGGGAGTGGCCAGTGTGGGAGGGGGGGCGCAACGTTGGTAATACACCACATTTTTGAAGCGTTGTCAACGTCGCGTCACTCACTTCTAAAATGGACACCATTCAGTTAGGCCGTCTAAGGTGTATTACAAATAATAGAAACATATGAGGAATTGTGTATGACGAAGGCTAGATGGTGGGGTACACCGTTTTCAATCCTGGACAATTTCACTTAACCCTAGAACTGCCAATACCTTGTTTCTGTAGTACCGGGCACGTTTTTACACTTTTGCAAGTTTTTAGTTAAAAAATTGTAAAAAATATTTATATTGGACTAAAAATGTATTATTATATATAATTTTTTTCCTCATCATGTGTACTATTTGATAGATATCATAACATTTAGATCAATATATCTGGAAAAAAATTATAGCCTGAATAGTTTCAAATTTTGTTTTGTAAAAAATAAAGATTGACGTAACCACTATATCTACATGGAAGCTCGAGGTTGTTACACATATTCTGAGATAGCCATTTTATTCATTATTTTATGCAGAAAAAGAAAATATATAGTTTAAAGCATTTTTTTATAAATAAATAAATTAGAACAATAAAAAGAAGAACACGACAAAAACCATAGAAACGGGCAAAAAATTACTAGCCTAAAATGTAAATAAAAATTATTACAAAAAAAATAGTTGATATATATGGTACGATCCATCACTCACAATAATATTTACAACTAAATAATAAATAAACAACTAAATAATTTTAAAAAATTTTACTCAAATAAACTGAATAGATTTACGCGCACAAACAATATCAACTGTATGTAAACAACTGATCTGTGATGACTCGACTGTGAGTCGTTTTATTTCTGTCCATACATACGCACCAGCTGACTTTTTATACCATGTACAATGAAAAAAGAAAGCTTGGAATCTGCTCTTTCCATCCATATCTCATATGACATATTTGGAGAAAGATTAATTCATACAAAGAACAGATGTTTTAAATCGTCGATTTTCGACAATCGGCAAAACGGCTCCGGTTTTTAATCGTCGATTATCGATGTTTGGCAGATCTAGGGTTAATGTTTCAATTGTTTATTGCTATAATCCTTTGAATTAAAGTCATATAGACGTGGCCGCTATTCGATAGCGTAAATAAATGTTTCCGTGTCAAACATTTTGCCACTTTGAAGTACGCAATAATCACTTTGAAATAAACAATAACAACTAGAACCAGGACAAAGTCGATACTTCTGACTCGGGAGGCTTCTCTGGTAGCTACGTTGATAGCACTCGTATAACATGGCCCATGGTAGTTCCATTTTCCCAACTAACTGATGTTAACGCGATGTTGCAAACAAGGCATTATCAGCCCTCGTATAACATGACCCTAATAACAGCGCGCTGGGGTGCTTGCTAGACCGTCACTCAAGGTCAGTGCGGGGTGATCTAGTGGAAAGAATGTTTATATTGCACAGTCTAACTCAAACCAGTCACCATTTACTTTAAAAAAAATATAATGTTTTAGAATTTGTGATAAGTTAAAGAACTTCCATCTTTTTAGATTTTATTGAAAATATATATATACTCTGACCTGAGCTTAGTCCCCCTCCCCCAACCAAATCCTTGGTATGCCACTGGGAGTGGCAACCAGTTAAGGGAGTTTCCTATTGTCATTTAATTTAGTTTCCTAGCCCGCAGCATTGAAAACTCCTTGATTCAACAAGTAAAAGTTCAGCTTGTTCATTAATAACAGGGATATTATAATCAAGTTAAAGTTAATTTTTTAATAACAGCCTTACGTTCTACGCTTGTTTTGGCTGATATTATTGTCTTTATGTGTAAGACTTCAGTTATTTTTTGTTTGTGCAAGTTACTTTCCCAGTGTATGTTCAATTCCCAATTGAATTTGTAATTTTCTGACCATATATGTCCCGCAATTTTTTATTTATTAACTAGGCCTGACCAATGTTTAAAGGTATTTTTGTCTCGCCAATATACTGCCTATCAATCTCACACACTGTAAATACAGTTCAGTACCATATGTGCCATTTTTAGGTTTAGTTTGGAAGAGATGTTTGATAGTAATGTACTAAAAAAAATGCCCATGAAAAAAAAAAACAGTGTAGCGACTAGTGTTCGCAAGTAATCGTCTGATGCTACAACTTGCAGGTCTAAATATGCAATGTCTCGTATTGTCGCTGGATCAAAAGGTGTGAGATATTTAGCTACAGCTTTATGCAAGTTAGCCTTGAAAGAGGTTATTTCTCAGGAGTTTGTGTTTAACTATGTCATGGTGAATAGGTTAATAATGTCCAGATTGCCCCAACCGCATTTCAAAATGTTTGCACCTGATGAAAGGTTAAATCCCCAATTCTTGAAAGCCACTTCCCCCTGCTCTAACCTTTCTTAGATGCAAACAATTAATATAAATATACAGTAAGACCTCGATAATCGGGCAGACTCGATAGTTCGGCATCAATCATCTTGAAAATTTGCACTCATTAAAAATAGCAGTTTTTTTAATTATTTACTGGTTTAAGCCTACACTGTCTGTTGGCTCTGCATCCGTTAAAAACAGTGTGTAAAAAAGTAAAAATCTACTGCTCAATAAACTTGTAAAAAAACAAACATTTCAATAAAAATTTCTCGATTTTTTTCAAAATCGTACCGATTCAAAACAATGTGCTCTCGTCGTCCTTTAAAAACGTTAAAGGGATCGTTTAACACTTTCATTGCTGACAGTATTTTGTTGAACATATTCCAGTTATTAATAAAGTCTTTGGAAAAAGATACATTGAATTTCTTGTAAATAGTTGTTTGATTTAAAACCGCTTTCAGGGTATCTACTAGTTCCCAGAAATAAAAATCAGTGACTTTTAGGGTAAAAATAAAAAAAATCGAGTTTCTATATACAAAGTCTTTATTCTGTAAAACTTAAAATCACTTATGACTTATGTCTACTTCTCTTAGTAATACACCCAACTAATGATACACGAAATGCGTGATGTTTTAGTTGATTGCCTCGATTGTTCAAACATCTCGAGCATCAAACAATCGCGCATCACTACGCCGCAACTTGTCTGCTCCACTATTCACTACTACGCCCATACTCCCCCTTACTGAACGCTGTTCCTGTTTATATTCATGTTTCGGCAAAAAAGACAATGAAACAACATAAAACACATAACTACGCCGCTTCATAATGTTCAAAATTATTTTAAAGGCTACATATGTCTTATAAAAAACTAATCAGGTTATTATAGGAAAAATATTTCATCATATGATCGCAATTATAACACCAGCGTGTCACTCGCACGATAGTATACGGAACCTTTTTTTTTAATATTTGTTACAATCCAGTGCTCAGAGAGCTTATATTATAAATATTTTATGTACAAAATGATTTTGTTTTAGGCTTTTAAAATTTATTAGTTAGCGGCAATCTCTCTACGCAGTTAATGTTACGTAGTTTCAACATGTAATTTACGTGTTCATATACAGTCCATGTGCGTTTATTTATAGTTTATTCCCTGTCTAAACCATTTTAAAGGAAGACCTCGATAATCCAGCATATTCGATAATCCGGCATCACTGGATCCCTGAGCGTGCCGGATTATCGAGGTCTTACTGTATTATCAAATGACTCTGAATAACTAAATTTAGGAAAAACATTGTTTTCCCAGACAAAAAAATTAAAACTGCCAGCTGAAGAGTAAATTTAGGTCAGAAATATCATTTTCTAATGGTTTATTATTCTTACCGACAGCACCCATCCTCAGATAGAAGCTACCATAATGTTGGAAAGGTACATAATTTCTTGAAGTTGTAAGAGTATGGCCTCTGTAGTAATGTTCTGTTACTGTACTCATCTCCGTGTCAGTCATATAGTTCTGTCGCGTCTCTCGGCCACTCTCACACTCGTCACTCTCACTCGATGAATTCATTGCATCTCTTCCTCTTTCTGCAAAATCAATAAAATTCATATTTTTTGTACAACTTTCTTTATTTAAACTGTAATCCCAACTTCTGCCAGGAACTTATTTACCGGTAGAAGCCCTCGTAACCGGCCTCGGAACAACAGGTCCTCGGATTAACCGGCCTATCCGAGATGGAACAACAGCGTGTTTTTCTCTTACATATTATGTTACTGAAACTGGCCGAAGTCTCAAACATTGATTGTTTGACGGACATTTCCTGGAAAATAAAGCGGGGTGATGCAACTTTAGGTGTGGAATGTAGTGTTTCAATCGCCCGGATCCCTCTAAGCCTAATCCAAACTCGCGGCCAAAAAACTAAAGTGTTGTGACCGGCAGAACAGGGGAGGGGGGATGTGAGTTTGATTCCCCTCTTGCTTCCGCGGCAACTGTATTTTTTGTTAGAATCAATTCACAAAGCGGCATCCTTTGTTTCTTTTTCTTCGTCTGTTGCTTTGTGGGAACCTTTACTGAATTTCGTGGGAACAAAATAATATGTAATATTTGTAACATATTGACTTTAAACAAATGTTTGAAAGTTAAAGAACAGAAAAATATATGGTAACTAATTTTTTTAAACAATGATACAGTATATGTAAATTCAGTTTTCAAGGTTTATGTAAGTTTAATTGTTTATTTTGTTGGCGTTTGTTTATGTATGTATTTACATACAATAAAATGAGTTGTTTAACGTTTTATTTGCTTGTTTATTTATGAAATATGTAGGTTATTTTTGAACAAAAATCTATTTTTACGGGAACCTCGGATCAACCGGCCAGGGTCTTGGTCCCGACCAGACCGGTTAAAAGGGCTTCTACTGTACTTCTCCCGGTCATTACTATTTGAAAATCTATAGAATGCATCCCATTTGAGTATACAATAATATATAATTTAATTAAATTACAAGTGAAAGAATATGGACCTAGACCGGGATTTGAACCTGGGACCTTTACGATTTCGTGGTAACGCTCTACCGTCAGAGCCACCCTGATCACTGCAGATATTGGTCGATGTTATCTCACTTGTACGGTTTTACTGCAATTATTTGTATAATTTTTACTGAACTTCCTCTTGTTTATTTATTTTCAACTTAACTTTTAATAAATGAAAAGCAATAATAATAACAAATTAGTTATTATTTATTAATTTGATAACGGTATACTTATCTATTTGAACAAATAAATATAAATCATTTACGGCCTAAAATGGGCTCGTTAACAAAAAAATTTTAATCTCGGGGCTGGTGTCTGTGGACACGATATTCAATCAAAATATTTAACAAACAAATAAAAAAAAAATATAATTAAAATATTGAGAATGTTCTGAAGAATAATTAGAATATGTATAATGAAATGTTCTCAGAATGTGAGGTTATAGTCAGGCAGATTAAAAACTAATGAAATTCTGGCTTTATCACAAATAGTTCTTGGTTGTAAAGTTTTAGTTTGGAAAACAATTATTTTTGATATCTGTTCGTAATGAATTTAAAACATAATTAGTTCAACTTATTTGGATTGCAAAAAAAAGGTTAAAATCAAAGTTTTCCACAAAATAAAAAAAAATGTTAGACCTATGGTTTTGGCAGCACTGAAAATCTAATTGTTATTCTCTCACCACTGTAGATGATGTCTTGCTAGTTGTTTTAAAACACTTCAAAAGATCTATTCTCTTCGCTTTTTCTTTAGGTTTCTTCTTATCGTAAAGCCTCAGAAAATTTGTTTAACCTTACTGGTATGGCTTTTCCTCAGAACTCCTTTTTTTTACAGATGTTTTTAATTTAGGCTTTGTTGCAAATTCTGCGTTCCGATTTGTCGTTTTTTTTTTTCGTTTCTTCTTCTCTTTGTTTGGCCGTCTGCCGTCAGCAGTCGAGTCTTGGTCATTTGTTATTTTATAGAATAAATTTTGATTTGATTTAAAAATGGGTTTTATTATTATACATAAATATCTAGAAATTGTTTCCACTTATTTTTTAATTTGTGTGTGTATTAATTTAAGTACAATGTTACCGTAGTCACGGATTTTGTTATATTAAATTCGTCAGCTGTTACAGAGTAAATTGCCGTGGTGAATGTGTTATTAATTTATTTTAAATTGTGGAATGTCTTATATTTGGCCTATTTGGTATTTTTAGTTGCAGAATTTTATGCTCTTTATATAAATGGCGTTAAGTTATTAGTTTATGTTCGTTAACAAAAAATATTATTGGTTTTCTTTCGTTTCTTAAGGCTTCTGAAACATCTGTTGAATTCGTGCGTGTTAGTTCCATTATTATCCGCAAGATCGCTCTGTATGGTTCCATTCTTTGTATTTCATTATGTTATCGGCTGTTTCGATCGGGAATTTAAATTTGTCTTGCAATTTTATTATTATTATAGGTTTTGAATTAGGAATTAGGTTTGCTTTATATGTATTTAAAGTTTATCTGAAATAATGGAGATGTACTATTACAGGTTTTACTGCATTTATTGAATTAATATCTGGTTTGATCAGGGTGGCTCAGATGGTAGAGCGTTACGACGGAATCGTAAAGGTCCCGGGTTCAAATCCCGGTCTAGGTCCATGTTTTTTCACTAGTAATTAAATTAAATTAACCCTTGCTGACGAAGTGTGTAAGCGGAAAATTAAAAATAAGAGTAATATATATTTCCTTGTTCAGGAAAGCCTAGGCTGATCAGGAAAGATTCAGAGACGACCACCCAGGGCACCGGGCCATAGAAAAATTTAGTAAACGACTTATGCAATACAGACGAATTTATAGTTTATACAGAAGATTACCGGCGAGACACAAATATTAAATAATGAAATTATAAAATACAGACAAATTTAGTTTACATGGTAGAGCTTAATACCTAACTGTCTGATCAAGGACCCCACGCTATATCAAAATTAAATAAATCAGTTATAAAATTCAAATGGATTTTTAGTTGATATATAAACACTCCCCTATTGGCCCAGCGGGCAGATTTGGATTTTTTTTGGCCAGTATACAAACTAACTATAACCCAACTATCGATTAATTGTAGGATATAATCTAACGATTCAATTAGTATAACTTTCATCGAAATATAGCCCGATCAAATCAACATCTGATTGATGCATCGTAAATTACGACTTTGTTACTTCACAAACTTTCAAATGAGTCTTATTTTAGAACTCCTATCAGTTTTAAGGTTACGACTATATCACCAACACAAACGTCTTTTGCAGTATCGCGATGAAAGTTAAACTAATTAGAATTTATTCACGATGTATTTTATTTAAAAAGGCAGAAGTATACTTACTAATAGAGTCCATATTAGGAGGAGTTTTAGGCGTGTCCTTACACAGCATCGCATACATGTAGAACAAGAAAGCCATACTTCCAAAATATAAATACAAGTAAAAACCCTGAAAAACAAAATCATAATTAGTACATACCAACAGACTTTTATGTTGAGGAGCAGACACTTTCTGGGGATCATCATTGACAATAAATTAACATGGACCGTACTAATGAGCTGTGAAGAAAACTAAGTTCAGTGGTCTTCTTGTTTAAGACACTGTCTGTCTGGAATCCATTTTGACAAAAATTCATCCCAGCCGGTTTATGGAATTGCTTTATGGGATAACTCCTCAAGAGGATGACCCCAGAGAATATTTTGTTTGTTGAAGCAAGTAATCGTAGCTCAGTTCGGTCATTGTGGTTAGCCTTAAGTAAAAAGAGGCTCATTACAAAGTTGGAGTCACTTTCATGAACAAACACCCCAAGGCTATTATTGAATCTTGAAAGTTAGTACATTTAAAAGGAAATTAAAACAGCTGTTTAGGATCAATGCTTTTTACTTGATTGAAAAGATTCTTTAAGACGCATTATTTAAAATTATCCATTGCTCTATCAACACTTTAGCTCTAACTATTTTTCTCATAATACTGTCACCTGTTTTCAATAAACGGGTCGATCATTTTCAGTAATTCGCTCATGGGTCTGCTCGGGCAGTTCCAAAATTCATAAATGTCGCTCAAACTAAGTTTATAGTTAGGCCAGCATTATTTGGGCAACGTAAAAGCCACGCCAGTCACTGCTGAACTGAAAACTTGGACAGATGAATCAGGTCGTCTGTAGTCGCCCGAGTTAGCTGATTGGATCGACCCTTTTGTAGTCCGCGTTAGGGACACATTACATCCACATATTGGCTTTAAATTGGTACGGAGATGGTACTTCTGCAAACCACAAGTTAAATTTGCAAGTTTTCCATCAGGGTAAATTTTTTCAAACAAAAAACCTGTTGGACAGATGAATCAGGTCGTCTGTAGAGTCGCCTGATTGGATTGAATTGGATCGACTCATTTGTAGTCCGTGTTAAGGACACATTACTTTTTTTTTTTTGGGATAGAGGAGAACTAAGTCTCCTCACGACTGCGACCCGTATAGATCTATTGTGGTATATAAAACCACTTCTGGAAACCACAAGTTAAATTTGCAAGTTTTCTATGAGGGTAAATTTTTTCAAACAAAAAACCAATATAGCTTTCATTACTGGAGCACAAAGAGCTCCTAAACGTAGTATAGAAAACCAACTCGATCAAACCGATAAAACTAGTTAGCGAAAATAAAATCTGGACAAAACTAACAAATAACAAGTTACAGGGTTGTAAGGGTTGAAAATCTATTTCAAATCTTAAAATTAAATACCAAGAAAAAACAGACAGCACTATAAACTTAAAATTAATGATTTATTTTGTTTTTTGCCTTACTGGACTGGATATATTTACATAAATACCTTAATTCCTTGTACTGCTCGCAGTCCTATTGTGATCACTCTTTATTCGGTGATGTACGTTTTGCCTATTTTTTCAGGCATTTTCAAACCGTTTATAAATTGTTTTA
>JAGFPH010000736.1:358417-390362 GCA_018207615.1 Philaenus spumarius
ACACGCATTAAACCAATGCAAATCATTTTAAAATTTTTATAAATGGTTTTGAAAATGCCTGAAAAAATAGGCGAAACAAAAGTCACCGAATAAAGAGTGATCACAATAAGACTGCGAGCAGTACAAGGAATTAAGGTACATTATTTATTAAAACTAATGAATAACTGTAAACTTTAGATAAAACATAAAACACCAATAAAGAAAAACTCTAATAGTAAATCATAACAAAAACATAAACACCACAACACAACATACAATAAAATAAGGTAACATATGCTTTAAAATTGTATTTAGATGCTAAGCAGTTTCTATAAAAATTTTGTTGTACTGACCTGACTAAATGGAGTTGAAATTGTAATAAATGTTTTGATGTACATGATGTGTGTGTAAATGAATATATATATAAATGCTGTTAGTATTAATTGTTTGTTTGGCTCAGAATTGTGATGGATGTCAAACCCCTTTTATTAGGTGCAAATACTCTGCACCCCCTACTGTGGGGGGCTATAAGGGTAAAATGGATTGGTGTACGGAGCATGATGAGCTTACCCTTGTAATAGGGTGTTTCAAAACGAAAATCAGGGTTTTAAGACTTTGTAGTATTTATTACATTTAACTTACAATTATAAATAATACATCAAATGAAAGAGCAACTTAAATAAATTTTTGCTACAAGTGTTCAATGTGAGCACCAGTCATCGCACGGTACACATCGAGTTCGTCCCAAACCTTGTTCAGTGTGTCTGTGTGTTGCAACAACTGCTTCAATCCTGTTTCTTAAGGATGGTAGGTCAGCTGATAGCGAAGGCACATACACATTTATTATGAACCCCTAAAGGTAAAAGTATGGCGTTAGATCGGGTGAACGTGGAGGCCAAGCGAAACAAGTTCCGTCTTCCGGCCAGTCCAGCTAACGGCTACAACGTCGTTTAACCAATCGCGTATTGAGTTATACCATTGAGGCGGCGTATCATTTTGCTGCCATATAAAGCTCTGTGGTTCAGCTTCTTCCAATTGAGGTAAGAGTCATGGTTGTAGCGCTACAAGATGCGCATCCTGATAAGAAACACCAGATAAACAAAAAAGAAAGGTTCATAAATTCTCCACCGGGATATGGCCCAAAAAACATTCAATGTTTCTCGTTGAAACTGTACCATCTCGTGGGGATTTGCTGACCCCATGATTATTAAGAGTGTTCACATGTCTGGTTAGGTGAAATATCGATTTATCACTGAAGACGATACGATCCAGAAAAACTATATTGTCATGCAGCGACATATCGTTTGCAAAGTCGGCACGTAAACCGTAGCCTATAGGCTTTAGGCCTTGTAACAACTGCAAACCATAAGGACGCAGTTGTAGGAGTCTCCTTAAAACTTTCCACACAGACGCATTGCATGGGCGCCCATACCCATGGGCAGAGGAGGGCAATTGCCCCCCCTCCCCTAACTTCCAAGAAAAGAAAACTACGTATATTATCAATTATAATCAGGTATTTTTCTTTAAAGAGACTAGCACTAAAATATGTTTTAAATGTTATGTGCCGTTTGATTTTACATATACCGGTACTTATTTTATTTTTTTACAAGAGTTCAAGCATGAGCTGCTGGGTCACTACTTGGTGCGGCCTGTAGGAGTGTTATAGGTCTTTGTGTAATCATTGACGGTGTAAAGGTGCAGAGTCAATGCTGTGTGGGTTAATATTTCACCTGAACAGCGAAATTGTCTTCCCAAATTTTAAAAAGTTTTCTTGGGAGGTCAAAAATATCCTTGGACTCCTTTTGCCGAAGGAGGGGAGGGTACTCCTTAAGCCCTATACCCCGATCTAGCCCCCTCCCTCCTAGAAAATATCATATGGGCGCCCATGCGTCATAGGAATTGCTAATTTACGACTAGCTTTCCGAACTGATTTCTTGGGGATACGCGTGAAAGATTCTCTCGCTCGTTCAACACGTTCTTCAGTCACTCTTGATCATACTCTTCCATTTGCAAAGACAGCCGGTGTGTTTAAACTGATGACACCATCTACGGATGTAATTGTTTCTTGGAGAATTACATTTGAACTTAATACAAAACGCACGTTGCACTGTAATTACAGATTCAGTCCTTGCAAACTGTAAAATGCAAAAGATTTCTGTTCACTAGTCGCCATCTTTGATACTAGCGCTTTCTAACGGAAGACAGAGAAACAGCGTATGCGCCCAAGTGTACCAACAAAACTGTTTGAGTTGCTCTTTCATTCAATGTATATGTACAAATGTAATAAATAATACAAAGCCTTAACAAAACGCAAGTATAAACTCAAAATACTATAATGAGTCATAAACAAACCCGAGACAAAAGCATTCAAGGTTTGAGTTTTTCAAAATAATATAAAAAGGCATTTTTGGAAATTTACTCCCAATGTATATAAATTAAGCACTAAACCCTACAGAGAACAACATTATCTTTTGAATACATGGCACGTGATTTCATTTTGATTGTTATGATGTGTTTTGGGGACTTTTATCCCATTGTCAGATTCAGTACGCTATCACTAATCTAAAGTCATCAATACATTACGTTAAAAAAACTACACAAAACACAACACATTTATGGAAGTTTGTAGCGCACTATCTAGCAACCTCAACGCATTTATGGAAGTTTGTAGCGCACTATCTGGCAACCTGACAGCTACTACTCCAAAAAAGATCACAAATGGAAATAAAAGTAAGATACTTTATTCAATTCAATTAGTGGACTGGCTACTGGAAACTAATTCAGTTAAACTGTTACTAACATTTCTCAATTACTGTATGGACGGCTTACCTCATAAAATGATGAAGGAATGTGAGTAGAAATGACTTCAGCCATAGGAAAAGCAATCCCCATGACAACTAACAGTTTTCCATACAAAGCTGATAATGTAGTAGCCAATGCTTGCCTAAACAACACAGTATAATATATTTTATTGCTGTTTTACCTTACAATGTATAGTGTTGCCTTTTCATGTAACAAAAATCAATATAGATAAAATTTGTATTATATATTCTAGAACATGTATTTTGAAGTGTATTTACATTATTAGATTTCATACGATGATATCTAAATTTAGTGGTGGCAAACCTGAGTGTAAAAAATCATCTGTTTTGCATCTTGTGCTATGACAGCAACAAATTTAAATGCTAACACCACAATCTTAACATAAAATTTGTCTGTAGTAACATTGGGAAAAATTTGAATGTACTATTGTAATTGTTGACAAAATAATTTTAAATATTTGAAATTATGTACAATACGGTAACAATAAGGATAAGATTTTACTATTTCCGAAGATCGTTATTGCATTTCATTACAAAATAAATCTTAATTCTTTGATTTTCTGCAATATTGTGCAAGCAAGAAAAAAATATAGATAACCTAGTTACTTACGCTCCCATTTTTCTCCAGTTTCCTTGAAGTTGGTCAATTCTGGACGGCCTTTTGACAGAAGGCAATGCTGTGTGGTACATGATCGGAGGAAGCATCGATGAACAAGGCGGAGGTAGACTAAATAGAACAAGGAAATCGGTAAATAAACTGTATTTTAATTCTACTAAAATAAATGTGTCTGTAAAAGCCCAACCAGTAACAAGCATATTTTTTATTATTTCAATTCTCATTACTATAATGAGTATTTAAACAATATTCAATATTACTTCAAAGTTTGTTTAGCACCCTGAACTTTTATTGGTTCACGATTCAAACTATTGCTCATGTGTTTTGCATAATTACATGTACATAGTGTTATTACATATGCACTCTACCACTTTAAAATTCATACATAAGTTTATATAAATATTGGCGTAGTTTATGAGTGTATTTTCTAAATTAAGATTTATGTTGAATTAACTTCAATAGAACTGTAATTGTTCCCTTCACTAGGAGAAAAAAACAAAATAGTGGTGCTCAGGATTGGTGGGGTCCGACTTGAGCTTTTAGAGGAAGCAGACTAGGTATCTAGGAATTTTCTGGGTCAAATATTTTTCTGGAAATCTCAACATGGCTCTAAAAAAGTAACTACAGTAGAAGCTCAATTTCGAGTCACAATAGTTCGAGGGTCCGGGTATTTCGAGCTGTGTTTGCAAAATTAAAAAACAACTTTTTTGACTATTTTCAACCTTTTAAAACGTCGATTGTAGCGTGACTTCAAAATTACTTTGTTACCGCCGCCCCATTGTACGTTTAAAACGGCAACTAGTCTTTTGAAAGTGACAAGGGAATCAAGGGATCAAAGTGGCTGGGTCGAGTTCATGTGGCGGACTTGGCAACCCACCACCACTCGCAGGTAGGTAATGAGTCAACATTGGGTCTTGCCGACGCCGCTTTTATAATGTCAGCTCAGACATACACCCCATACTTGACTGTCTCCCCCTCTTGTTATTCTACAAATAGTTCAATTTCAATAGTAAACTGTCAGTTCTCACGGAAGTACGCGCACTACGCATATCGGTGTTGTGTAACATTGTCGATGAGTGAGTGCATTCTTTACTGTTTCTGTTAATAGTTTTTTTAAGTTTAAATTTTGATTGCGATTTTGTAACGATGAGCGGAACGTTAAAAGAAAGTTTGTGCAAAAAAAAAAAAAAAAAAAAAAAATTAGAGGCCTTGAAAAGAACAATGGCAAAACCTTGAAGAAACTTGCAGCTGAGTACGGTGTCGGTGAAGTAGCTGTAGGGAAATAGCACCGTAATAAAGATAAAGTCGAAACCTTTTAAATGTTCTAATATTTTGCCTAATTTTAACATTAAAAAATATATTATTCTTTATTTTTGTCAATTTCTCCACGTATTCTGAGTTTTTTTATAGTTCGAGGTACAGTCAGCCCCAATTAGCTCGAATTATCGAGGTTCTACTGTTTTTGAACCAGTAATCAGTTCTCTGGTAAAACATGGTGCATTACTTAAAAATGGCTGACTATGTTGAGCCTATAATAACTTATGGGGACTTTGTGAGATGGCAGGTCACTTAGGCTGGAGGTCACTTAGGCATACGTGTCAAACAGAGGCTTGGAGGTACTTCTCTCAAACTGCCTCTCTTGCACATGCCTGTGCAGGGGGTTGCGTTGCAGACTGCTTTGTGGGAGGTTGGAGACAAACAATTACAAACATAAGGATCTGATACTGCAAGAGACTGCAAGGACCTAGCAATACTGCAAGAGTTTGTGGATTTAATAGTGTCGGGTGTTAAAATGACACACAATTTTGATTACTCTTTTAGGGTTGAGGAACTTGTAACCTATTCCTAATTGACATAAATATGGTAAGTTACCTGTAAAGAAAATGTTTTAGGCGATAAACACATTTCATTCCACATACATTTCTACCACTGTCTGAATCAAGAAACTGTCTGTACTGATTATTGCTTTTTGAAGTGATGAAGTGAAACTTCTTAAGGCGCGGTAGGGCAAATTGGCCTAGATCAGACGAAAAGCGAATCCCATTCTACACGTGCAGTGCGTATACGCAGCATTTTCTCTAGCCATGTTAGCACGAGTTGGCCTGATCGAGACAAGAATTGAAACTGTTCATTTTCCGCAACTCTAACTGGTAGTTCGACAAGAAAGAGAGGGAGAATCATTCTTACTCATTCATAGACAGTCTACACGCATGTGCTGCGTGTTAATATATAGCATAGGGGACCAGTTGACGGTTATATATTATACTATACTTTGACAAACAAATTTTAATATTTATTTAATTTTTGATGGAGTTTTTAAGCTAGCTACTGGACAAAATCGGCTGTTATAAGTTTGAATCATTTATTGTTTTCAATTCTTTTGATTTACTTCATTCTTCAAAAGAAACTACTTTGCCAAACAACCAGGGCCGGCTCAAGGAAAAATCTTCACCCGGGCAAGGATCCTTTGAATCCCTTTAGGGGTCTGAAATAATAATTATATATATTGGGGCTTTTGGGTTGATGATTCAATTTTTAAATTACCATCGTTGACATAGTTTAGTCCCATATGGATCGTATCTCATGTGTCAAAATAGCTTACAGGTTCAACTGTTTGATGGCTTGAAGATGAAGAAAGCTCTTCGCTCTGACAATAATTTGTTGTCCAGCTGTTGAATTGTGGTCAACTGCCGGGGCAGAAATACTTTTTCAAGTTCAAAGACTGTTTTTCATCTTCCTTTGACTGTTTTTTTTCTATAAAAAGCTTCACACGGTTTCGGTTTATTTTTGCCATGTGCCATGACGTTTTAAACAGACTAACAGACTCATATGTACACTTAACCGCTCTGTAGAATAATACTTTTCACAATACAGTAATACAGACGAGTTGTACACAGATACAGTGCGAGTGCAAAAAGATAAGTATAATATAGGTGACTTATTTATACAGCATCACTCAGTTCACGAAGATCGGCGGAAGTAAACGAGTTCCTGAACGCCACTCCCCACTCGGAACGAAGCCTCACGAATATTGGTGGGAATAAACAAGGAATTGTGATGTTTACTATTTTTTGCATTATTTTTTTGCCTTTTTACACATTGCGGTAAATTAACATCGTTCTTGTTCTTACATCTATTCTGACGTACTTCCAATCAAAATTCTTAAGATAAGTAAAAGTCTTTCGGACGTTCAGCGCCCCTAAGTTCACGGGGCCCCGGGCCTTAAGCCGGCCCTGCTAACTACTAAGAACTATCTAACAAAGAACAAACCGTATCTAACTCAGTTTGTGCCGTTAAGGATTTTCAACACGGTATATGTAGAGAGCCTATAATTTAATAATTTACTCAAAGCCCTTAAATACACTTTGAAAAACAAAAGAAAATATAAAACATTTTAACCTTAGGCCTACTTAAATCAATGATTTTAATCCCAACTACTTTAAATTCAGTCATTTATTTATTTGTTAGATTATGAATTAGTGGAAATTTATGAATAAAAGAAACAATTAATTTAATTAAGTGAGGTTTTCTTCAATTAAATTCTGGAAAACCATTTTATAATCCTGAAATAATAAAATTGTTTACAAATGCAAAGAGAGAAATGCATAAAAGTTAATCGCACATTTTTTTAATTAAAATGTTTAGTTAATATTTAGCTATACCGAAGATGACTGCATTTATAATTTTGAATCATCTATTTAAGAAGCAAAATAAAATTATTGATTTAGCTGAACAAAACCCTTTTTGTTTTTTGGGACAATCCAATAGCTTTTATAAATCTAAAAATAGAACTCAAACTGAGATCTTTGTTTCACCCCAGGACTCAATTCCGAAGAAGATATATTACACTCTCCCCTTTCAAAACAAATTGGTGGAACTGGTTAGTTTCATTCCCAAGTTGGTTACATGTTTCTCCACTTACTAAGAACATATATATCTTTCTGTACACACGACATATTTCTTTACAATTTATAGGTAGGTTATGTTTTATAGGCAGCATGTTTCTAAATTACTAACCGGATTTTAAATGGAAAATTGTGACAAGTAAGGAAACTGCTCAGCATTAAGGTTTCAAAAGTGCAAATAGCTAATAATAATTACAAATAGGTACTGTATTTATTTAACAACATTAAAAAAATGAAAAGTAGAAAATAATAAATGAATAATGTTTTGAAAGTTGATACCGTACGCAAGAGATTATTTTACAATAATTAGTATTATCATTGATTGCCTTACTCGACTGGTTTTATTAATTAACTATGTTAACTTTTTTTTTTCAACTTACGGCTCCTTTTTTTGGTCTTTTTTCTGATAGGTTACGTCGAACCAGTATCTAGAAAGAACGGGGAACAAAATGTGTACAAAATACTTTAAATGTTCCAGTTATGTGTTGTGAATTTGTTATTGTAAACGTGATGTGTACATGGTTTAATTTTGTCACCAATCGATGTGTATTAACCAACATAAGATACAAATATTAGGTTTGATAATGCCTGATAAATAGGTGAAACGATGTAACCTATCAGAAAAAAGGGCTGTGAGCAGCAAGTTAACATGGTTAAATAATTAGTGTATTCATTTTAAAATTACAATATTTTGTTCTCAATTTGAAGGAGTTAGAAAGATGTTAATGGTTGAATATTATTTTGGAATACTATAAATTATTGTTTGTATAAAAAGACATGAAACCTTTACCAAGTTTAAGAAAATAATTACTGTGACTAAATAAAAATTATTATAACAGATAAATTTAAAAAATTTTAAATCCCCGAACAAATGAACAGATTTTCTTCAATCATAGCTAAAAACAATGTTGATCGTCACCACCTTTAAAAAAAAAAACTAAATCATGATCGGTTCACCCGTTTGGGAGCTATAATGTCACATTTAACAAAATAAAATATTTCAAGCCAATCTGTCAATAAAATCCAAATATCAATGTTAAAAATGTATTAAATAATTTTGATACTTATAAAGAATATTCTGATAAATATAAATTGAAATAAATGGTACCGGTACCAGAAACTGGCACATACTTTCTCACAAACATATTTAAATTATTAAAAATATTCACTGTGACTTCATAATTGTGTTAAATTAGGAGAGGGGATACATTAAAGTAGGAGAGTACCTAATAAATATTATTATTATTAGTTAGAGAGAAAACTATTCAATCAATTTCGAACAAATTTGTACCAAACCTGTCAATTAGACCTGTATAGATGCATGAAAAAAGGTTTTGAAAACCAACACCCTTTTTGCCCAAAAACCCCCAAAAATCAGTTAATATTATTATTAGCTAAACAAGAATTTTTAGAATGATGCGGTTTTTTGCATATGGTAGGGTACATTAAGGGCTACAAATAAGCTAAATTTTATCAAAATCGTTAGAGCTGTTTTATAAAAAAATAATAACTGATTTTTTGGGGCTTTTTAGCCAAAAAGGGGGTTGTATTTCAAAATTTGTCAAAACCTTTTTCGTTCACCTATGCAGGCCTAATTGACATGTTTGGTGCAAATTTGTTCAAAATCGATTGAATAGTTTTCTCTCTAGCTTTGTATACATACAGACATTTTGTAAAAACCACTTTTTTTTGACTCAGGGGGTTCCAAAACGGATATTTCCACAAAAATCTCAACATCGATTTTTTTTTGCGATCACTATACTTTCTCTATACTATAGTAGGCCTATAGTGAGAAAGTAAATTGTTAATTCTTTGTCTGCATTACCACATTTAAATTTTGTTGACGCCCTGTTAGAATATTCTGGTTATTTGAAATATGCTTATCTTAATTTAAAGATAATCATGATAATAGCTGAAGCAAATACATTGATAGTTCCTGAAAATCCTGATTATTATTTTCTGCTGATATTCAATATTTCATGTTGAATAGACAAATTGATTACCGGTACGTTTAAAATTTATAATTTATTGATGTTAAAAATAAAAATACACCGTTATTAATACACAATATTGTTTTAAACTTACGTATGCAGAATTGAATTTTTTTAATGTAGTAGTTCTTTTTGCAAAACACAGCCCAACTTTTCATAGGATGTCTTACGCTATTTGTTTGAATATTAAATGAACAGTTAAATAAAGTATAGCTGATTATATATAATAGTACATGTTTCTTCAATTATTAAAAAAGTATGATTAAAAAAAAAACATTAATAGGTCTTAAAAATTAATAGGTATTCTGAAAATTATACGGGCCTTCATTCTATAATAATCTAAAAGGTAGGGGGGGGGGGGGGGGAGTTTTTCTATAATTTAATATTCTAAACCCGGGAGAAAATTGGTATGAATGATAAAAAAAAATTGTGTTGATTAATTTTCAGGTTTATTGGATATTTAGAAAATTCCCTGAAAATCATGCTCCTAGAGGAATCACCTCTGACTCCATCCTTCTGTAGAGGTTAGTCAAGCATGGAAATCTAATGAAACAGTGTTCCTACTCAGGTTCATACCATACCTAGCTGATCTGTGGCGAAAATGTTTGAATTTTAGTAATAATAAGTATAAAAAGTTCGAGTTAGTTTATCCATTATTTGAATTCAATTTATTGACAAATGCAAATTGTAAACATACAAAAACCATTATAAATATAGACCTACTATATTTTTGTGGAATATCTCAGGATGTTTCAATAAGTCTGGTATGTTTTCCTGAGGTTCCAGTTTAGTAGATGTAAACAGATCTATAAATTAAGAAGTGTAGCTGTGGAATAACCCAAAACGTCAGGACTGGAATTGTAGTAACCCTTTATAATGTGATTGTTTACCCTTGACTGAGTTTTAAAACTGGTTTAAGCTCTTGTTGGACCAAATAAGCTGCTAGGTATAGAATATCTTCCCACGTTTATTGATTTTCAAGTTCATCATGTTTTAAATTACACAGTTTTTTATATTCATTTGTGTTAAGGAATGTTGTGAAACATTGATAACAGTAATTGTAGAGTACAGTACGAAAATTAAATAGTTATTTCAGCAAATTCAAATATGTAGTAAGAAATTATTTTATTGAAGAGTCTATCAATACTTAATTCATAAATTCAAATGTTTAGACACTTCTATGAATATACTTTCAGAACATCAAAAAGCACATACTAATAATTAATTTCATACATCAGCTCACACTTAAAAAAAAAGAAATAAACATTGGTGACTGAGTGTAGTAACCACGTTTCAGTAGTAAAGTTATACATTAAAATAATATAGGAAAAAGTTGTACATTCCCGAATTGAGGTTTTATTTGAAATTCTCAGTTTCTTTCATTTATCAGAAATATATCAAACTACCCAATATCACTCAGGGCTCTAGAATAAGTTTAAAAGGTAAGGTGAATCTAATTCTTGATTGCAATAAATTAGCTACATAGGGAGCGACTCAGAGATCAGAGTCAGGCTAGAGCTAGCATACAAAAAGTAAAATTTATAAAAATAAATTTAAGAAAATATAAGTACAGGAAATTCAAAATATTTCCTATTCTTGCCAGCGCATCTTCTCAGCACAAGTATAAAGGGCAAAAAAAATTCAAAAAGTAAAAAGTAAAGATAGATCGAGCGAAGGAAGTAAGAAGGGGTAAGGGTGAGGTGTGCGCGTGGCAGTGCTTTATACACTGCTCCCCCATTAGCAGGTAAAATAGTATAGCCTACTATGGACTAATTTTCCCTAATTTAAATTACGTGATTTCTGTGTGGGGAAGCAACAGGTCAAAAAGTAAAATGGGTTTGCTGCAAGGCTTGTAACTCGGGCCAAATGGAATCTTGCGACAGACTTTTAATATCTGTCAATATTAACCTTCCCATTTAGGTACATTTTTGAGGATAGTGATGCACTAAAAAATATAAATGTATGTCTAGTGTTACAAAAAAGTGCATGGGTATAACACGAGGAAAAGAAATGATCTACACAAACCATGTAGATCTGACAATCACAAAATTTGTCTAATCATGGGTGTGCAATACCACTCTAGTAAATGCATCAAATTAAATGTTCGGGGACAACCTCAACCCTCGCAGGGTAACATCTGGGTCTGAGCAGCTAGAAACACGCCAAGTTCTTCATATTGGAGAAGGGGTTGGGCGGTGCCCCGCGAGGCTTCAAATACCTTCTCTTTTAGGTACGCTTCAGCTTTGGACGGAGCAGAACCCCTTAAGGAAGTGAGCAGTTCATTATATCCTCACTAGAGTAATAATGAAAAACGTGGTCTGGTCTGTCAGACCCGATGTTACCCAACAAAGAAAAAATAAAATCATAAAATCGTAAGTAGCTTTTGCTTTGAAATAAGGGCTCTATTATAGTCTTCTGAAACCATTTTTTGTAGGAAAATGTCCAAAGATTTTATATATGCCAGTAAAAATTTATTGATGTAAAATTTCAAAAGTTATTAGCTCAGGAATAAAAAAATGTTCAGTATTGGAAGAAAAAACACCAACTTTAGGCCTATATAAAAATAGTAAAAAATGTTTGTAATTTTTTTCAAATTATACAAAAGTTGTGTAATTTAGTTCCAAATAAAACTGTGTAAACATATTTATCATTTGAAAAAATGTTTTAGATTATATTAGTTTTTATGTTCCTGATACACGACTGCTAACAAAATCAACCCTACTTTGATAAATGAATTAGGAATATATGCTTTATCCACAAATGAAGTTTGACTATAATAAATTGTAGAGAATAAATCATAGAATTGAACTGTATATTTAAAATTTTTTAAATAACCTTATTTTATAAACGTGTTTTACTAAATTACAAGAAGTACAATGCCCTCACTTATACGTAGCTTACACTTCTGGCCATTGTCTACTATGCAAAAAAAGTAATGAATTCTTACATTGTCATGTAAGAAAAATATTCTTGTCGAAGTCCTTCTCGATTCAAATTTCTGTGTGTTGGGTTTGTCAGACCCAGTGTTACCATCGGTGTCCCGGCACGGCAAGACATGTTAAGAAGGCTGGCTTATGATAGTGCATCGGTAAGGAACTATAGTACGACTAGAATATCGTGTGTATACACTTATCTTTTAACTAACGGCAGTCGTATTTTTTATTTCCACCATGTGCACATGACATTTAAATTTGCAAAAACCTTCAATGTACAATTAGTAGATAACACAATTCGCCCCGATGATTTACGGTTTTTATAAGACTTGACTGAAAATCATGTCTTTCGTCTTGTTTTTAGCAAACAGCTTTAATACAAACTGATGATTTACAATTTTTGTCACCTACAAACTATAGTTTATATTTTAGATGTTTATGAACGATTTACTGCAAATTACAAAACATTATCTTCAAAATTCAACGAAAGGTAAGTTATATTAAAGAGGACTGTTCAGGACGGCTTTGTCCTGGTATTGCACACCCTTAAGCTGGTGTCTTTAACAAAATGGAAAACAAATTCAGGACATGAAAGTGTGTATACAAAAAGTTAATTCCTTCTGGGTATTTCTCCCCAGTGGATAGCAGATAGGATAATAGAGACACAGATAAGATGTCACATATAATTGCAACTTCATATTATGGTTTGTTAAATTATTTGTGTTGAAATGTCATTAGAATTTTAATATGTTTGGGTTATTTATTTGTGTTTGTTTTATTTATATAAAAGTTATGTTTAGTGAGTTTAATAAGAAATGAAAGATCTTTATTGGATGTAAATTTTGTAAATGATGGTCATTTAAATTGACTGTAATTATTGACATGTCTCACACAATTATTATATTGTAAGGTGAGTCTGTTTAAGGCTCTTCTTTACCTTGAAGAAAACTCCCGAGTGTACAGTATGATTTCAATGCAAAAGGCCTAACTCAAGCCGCAAAATCGTTGAAACATGTATTCGTAATACAGTGTTTCGGATTCTATTTATATATTAATAATCTGGGAAACTACTTTAAGTTATAAAGAAGGCTTTATATTTTTTACGTGTTAGCTTAAAATAAGGAAATTATTGCTTAAAAGGAGTTGCCGACGATTTCTTTCAATTATGAGATTATAAGACAAAAGCACAAAGCCTTTAAGAACAATTTAAGATGTTTCACAACTTTTTAAGTTGAAAAACGGCGTCCGAAACACGGTAGTAAGAAGTGCATATTTTTGCTGTTTTACGCAAGGTATAGAAGATCCTTAATAACAGATGAAAAACATAATATAGTGCGGTAGTGTGCCATAGCTTGACGCATGGAACGCTACTGAGTTCCATGATAACAGACTAAATAAATAAAATAAAAGACACTATACAAAATAAAATAAATAATCTAAGTAAAATGAATGATACTTTCAGATTGTAATATTTAGGCTTCACAGATACTAACGATCATTTTAATAAGACCTAAAAATAAAGTGAAAATAAAAAATTATCTACTATTAAAGTTGTAATGTATAATTTATTGCACAGATTGTATATGTAATTTCAACATTCGTAAACAATTATAAATTTAAAAATATCGAATAAAGGTTCTGATAATATTAAGATTTGAAGGATAAGTACTCACCCTGAGAGAGAAGTAGACAGAGGATGACCCCCTCTTGAAGTGGATGTCGTGGCCCGTGAAGTTCTGCCATTTGGCGGTTGTCGAGCAGGCGATGAGTGGTGAGATAAAGTCTCTGGACTTACGATGACAGCACTCGGTGATGCGGGAGACGGAAGAAGAGTGGGTTCTCCGACTGTCGTCACCCAGCTGGAACAACAAGCTTGTTTGAACAACAAAATCTTCAATACCCCTAACTTAGTTAGTATTGCAAAATATACCCCACAGTAAACACACACGTTGATATAATAGCAAGAAAATCATCAGGATGAGTGTGTATATTCCAGAACAGCTCTGAAACACATGGAGCAATTGCAACGAAACTTGGTACACATTTAACTTACAAACAAACGCTCTATGCTCCTAACGATGGAGGTAAAACTCAAAATAATCGATTTTAATGTCAAATCTATAGTTTTTGGAGTAGCTGAAATGAATAATGACACTCTGAAAATGTTTTAACAATAATTTTCTTTAGGAAAATATAAATATAAGTGGGTCTCATTACGAACTCCACTCTGGTTCCAAAAAAATGTTGTACACCTATGATGTCTGAGCGATAGCACATTTTATTTTACACTAGAGGAAACTCCGTTGGAACCTTCTATGCACATAATCATGAAATGTTTTCTTTATACTAAAGGTGTAGGATTAATAATAACCCCAAAGCTAAGATGGTAAATGATGTTAAATGTTCAAATCAAATTGTTTCGTATACCGTATTTTATAAAAGCAGTTATAATAAAGGTTAAAAGTACCAGCAAGGCTCAGTTCTACTCTTAAATAAAAACCTAATCTAAAAGATAGAAATACAAATAATTACTTCAAAGTTTGAAATCAGCTGTAATGGAAATATTGGAGCAAACAGCTGTTTTATCTGTTATTTTATTCAATTGGTTGCTGTGGTAATAAATGTAAATATACATGTGTTGGTTCATCGGTCTAGACCTAACCTAAGATTTTTTCCGACTAAATTTACAAATATTGAATTAAAACATGTTTTTATCAAAATGAATTATAGCCTATGTTACCCAGGGATAGTGTAACTTTTTATTAGTAAAACCATTTTTTCAATCGGTTCATTAGTTCCAGAGATTACTCCCTACATTTTTTACCAAATTTTACCTCTTTAAAATATTAGTATAGATAATGTATTGCATACTTTAATCTATCTATGTAAATAAAAATGTAAAAGTTCGTTTGTTCAAAATCTTAAATCTTCAAAAGTTCTTCACCAATTGCTTTGAAATTTTAACACAACGTTGCATTCGAATAAACACGTATTTTTATATACTTTTTGAAAAAACAGCGCCATCTGTTGAACATAAAAACAACCCACACTATACTAAATACTTTAGGGCAATGGAAGCGCCATAATAAATAATATTAAAATATTTGATCTTATATTTCAATTAACAGCTGATTTCAAAATTTGAAACAATTTCTTGTATTTCTAACTTTTAGGTTAAGTTTTTGTTTAAGTGTAGACCTGAGCCTTGCTGGATCTTATAAAATTTATTATAACTGCTGTTATAAAATATACGAAATAATTTGATTTGGACATTTAACATTATTTACCATCTTAGCTTTGGGGTTATTATTAATTCTACACCTTTATTATAAAGAAAACATAACATATGTGTATAGAAGTTCCAATTTGGTTGGCGTGCGGGGCATGCAGGGGTCTTTCATAGTTAAGAATAATATGATAATAAATTGATAACTTTCAGGTTGATCTTTCAACGATCAGTTTAACCATAATTAGTCTTTATGAAAATAGTTACTGTATTGCTAAAATAAAACACAACTGTAAAGGACAAAGGAAGTATTTAATATAGTTAAAGACAAGCAATGGAATAATTGGCATGTTCTCAATGGTTAGTGATTCACACTCTCGTTCATCCTCCTATTAAATTAAATTACAATATTAAATTAAATATTTAACATAAATCCTCCTACTAAATTAAATATCCCTTGCTGGGGAAGTGTGTAAGCGGAAAATTTAAAATAATAATGACATCCTCCTATTAGTTGGATTTGAAATTAAGATCCATAGTTTATATTTTAACAACTATTTGTAAATAAGATATCTGTGCAGGATTTGTTTTCCTTTACATAGAAAATTAACTATACGTAAACTGAACTAATACTGTTATTTCAAGCTAGTTTAAAAAAAGTTCTTTGGAATATTTTAAAACACAATAAGTCAGCTGTCTGATTTAAATTGGTAAATGAGCTTCTATGTGGTTGTGAGAATGCTTGAAAAGAAAATACACTACTGGACAAAAGTTTCGCAACACAAACAAAACTTTCTGCCAATGAAACGTAGGACTGATAATGACTTGTTTACTAACAATAATGCTTTAAATAGACAAAAATACACTTAATACTATAGCAAAATTTTTATTATCTGATCTCTTTCTCCTTTCTTATCTTATCTTCAGTTAAAAGTCCAAATCCTGTCTCTCTTTCGAGTTTTGACCAAAGGTAATTTCTCAGTATTCTGAAGTGATTTGAGTGATGCTGTGCATTTTTATTTAGTAAGAATAATTGAATTAATTATTTTTTTTAAATTACTATGTATGTACACCATCGTTTAACTACTGCTGAGGCGGTCAGAGCTAGAATTTTGGTTTGACAAGGGCATTCGCAAAGTGAAGTGGCTAGGATTTTCGGAGTACACCGTTCCACAATTGGAAGAGCTGTTAGGCGGTTTCAAGAGACTGGACGAGATGACAGAAGACCAGTTCAAGGCAGGCCAAGAGTAATTGACAGAAATGATGATCGTTTTCTAACATTAAGCGTACTTCGCAGGAGGACAGTTACCAGTTCACAGCTACAAGGTTTGATCAGGCAGGTGTGCAATGTGAATATTTAGAGCCGTACCATCCGTAGACGTCTCGCAGAAGTGGATTTGAGCAGTAGACGGCCTGCTACAGGGCCACTTATCACTGCACGTCAACGTGCTTAGAGGCTTAGATTTGCCCGGAATCATATTCATGGGACTGTGGATGATTGGAAGAATGTTCTCTTCTCAGATGAGACTGGAATAAGTCTAGCTTCACCAGATGGGCGCGAACGTGTATGGAGAAGGCGTAAGATTTGCACAAGCTTGCTTCTCACCCAGGATGCCTTTTGGTGGAGGCTCGGTGATGTTCTGGGGTGGTATACAGTACGACGCTCTACAGAACTCGTGGTACTTCGTAGACTGGCTCTGACAGCACAAAGGTAGGTGGAAGATATACTGCAAGATCATGTGGTTCCGTTTGCTCCGTTTGTGGGACCAAATTTCAAACTGATGCATTATAATGCTCGACCACATACCGCAGACGGTGTACGTAGTTACCTTATGGAGGTCGGCATAAGTTCAATCGATTGGCCACCAAGAGTCCAGACCTCAACCCTATTGATCACATGTGGGACAGTGTAAAAAAACGCATCAGGATAAGAAACAACCCTGCAACTACTCTCGCAGCCCTTATAGCCGCAGTGATAGAGGAGTGGGAGGCAACAACGCAAGAAGAGATTCAACACCTCATCAGTCGTATGAAGAGAAGGCTGGAAGAAGTAATCCGAGCAAGAGGAGGAAATATCAGATACTAGGAAATTGGTAATAAACCAAATAAATTAAAAATATCAATTTTTCTTTGAATTAAAAACTAGAAGTTTATCGGCTTTTTTTAGCTTTTCTTTTTTTTACCAAAATAAAATATGGTAAAATCTAAAAGTCTTAATATTTTTGTTGCTTTCTTAATCTAAGATAAGGAACAAATAAATTAAAAAGGATATTAGTGTTTTTATTCGCTTTTAAACTAATCAATTTAAGACAAACATGGTTGTTGCGAAACTTTTGTCCAGGAGTGTATATTACTATTACTTTAAATTTTCCGTTTACACACTTCCTCAGCAAGGGTTAATTTAATTAAATTACAAGTGAAAAAACTTGGACCAAGACCGGGATTTGTATCCGGGACCTTTACGATTCCGTCATAACGCTCTACCGTCTGAGCCATCCTGATCACTCCAGATATTGGTCGATGTTATCTCACTTGTACGGTTTTACTGCAATTATTGAAAACTTTGTACACATATGACTTATAATCAAATGCTGTAGGGGTAAAACACTCCTATCGCCCTTGGCGATGGAGGTAAACGTCAAAATAATCGATTTTAGTGTCAAATCCATAGTTTAATAATTGCAGTAAAACCGTACAAGTGAGATAACATGGACCAATATCTGGAGTGATCAGGATCGCTCAGACGGTAGAGCGTTACGACGGAATCGTAAAAGTCTCAGGTTCAAATCCCGGTCTTCATCCACGTTTTTTCACTTGTAATTTAATCAGAAAATATAGTTTTCATCACAATTGAAAACAAAGTATCTACAATATAAGGGGAAATTAGATAATTTCACTAGAGTGAGTATAATAACCCATCTTATACTGCATAGTTAGAAATCATTTTTAACCATTCAAAATTCAAAGATCTATACTGCATAGTTAGAAATCATTTTTAAACATTCAAAATTCAAAGATCTATACTGCATAGTTAGAAATCATTTTGAACTATTCAAAATTCAAAGATCTATACTGCACATTTAGAAATCATTTTAAACTATTCAAAATTCAAAGACCTATACTGCACAGTTAGAAATCATTTTTAACTATTCAAAATTCAAAGACCTATACTGCACAGTTAGAAATCATTTTTAACTATTCAAAGTTCAAAGACCTATACTGCACAGTTAGAAATCATTTTTAACTATTCAAAATTAAAAGACCTATACTGCACAGTTAAAAATCATTTTTAACTATTCAAAATTCAAAGCGCCTGAAAATTGGCATAAGTTTTACAGTTCAGTCTGAAGAAGATAAGTTCAACAATTGATTCACGAGTATTTAAAGCAGTTAGTTGTGCTCATTCAAAATTCAAGTTAATGAACTAGAAAATGTCACACTAAATTCCGTAGTGTGTACTTGTACTTATTCTGTGAGTGCTTGCTTTGTATAAATTTAACGAACCGTCATAATTGGCATGTAATTAGTTTTACGAATCACATTCATGAAAAGTGTGTTTCAAAAGGATCATATGCATAGTTGAACCCATGATGTGTTCTATTGAATTAAGCTAAATAAGGAAAAAGTAAAGTTTGCCTATTAGGTTTATGCCATTTTTTTTATTACGAGAGTCAGCGATTGTTTGTTACCTCAAGCGACTAATCACTATCTTTATGTATATAATTCTTTTGTACGTGTGTACGTCATTGAACTCTTCCTAAACGGCTAGATCAATTTTTATGAAATTTTTGTATATGTTCGAATGGGTCCCTGGATGGTTCAGATGCAAAATTGGAAGTGGTTGAAATGTGGTTGCTACCCCTATGCAATAAATATAAATTAAACTAACTTCCTGCAAGCTATAAAGCTAAAATTATGTAATACTAGCCCCCGTGAAAAATCACAGTCAGATTAGTTCGATACACATCTGAAATACTAAATTTAAAAAAAATACAATTTAAAAACAACAGAGAGTTTTAACTCCATAATTGTGTACAATTATAAGGATTGTAAAACTATTTGTTAAAATTTTGTACTTAAATTTGTTATTATATATCAAAATAAGATAAAAATATTGTATTTTAATTGCTTTTTAACATCATATTGATAGATCATATGATTTAGAAGTTACTGTATTAATATTATAATAAAGAAATTAATAATGAAATATGTTTATATGTTATACGAAGATGTACGAATGTGTCCGAAGTTAAACGACTGGATATCTCTTCTTTAAACTTGTATAAATGAATATATTGATAATAAAAGGTTGTATTTATATTCATTTTATAACCTCAAAGCAAATCTTATAACGTATTATAGCCTGAATTAGTTCTTTAACTCATATTTTTAAAAAGTAACTTCACAAGACTTAAATATTATTCATTAAAGTTGTAAACATAACCCCAAAATAAAATCTATATGCTAGGTTTTCTTAAGTATTACACATGATGGGTGAAATCAGCTATTATATTATATTGTTACTCTTGTACGTACGTTTCACTTTTATAGGAGTTGATTGGTTACGCCGTTTCGCCTCTTTATCAGGCATTATTAAAAATATATTTTGAGTTTTATTACCTACTTGCATTCATTGAAGCGCTTCAATTACTTAAGTGAAAACATATACACATCACATTAAAAAATAACACATAAATAAAACATTTATGAAAATAAAACGGAAACAAAAAGGACTGTGAACTGTGAGTGTACAAATTAGTATACACGAGTTCTTTAACTCATATTTGAAAAAAATCAACTTCGAAAGACTTATATTGATTGAAGTTGGTAAACATAGCCCCAAAGTATAATCTACGCTAGGTTTTGTTTAAGTATTACAGATGATGGGCGAAATCAGCTGTTATATTGTGTTGTTACTCATGTACGTACGGACTATGCTAGCTTTTATAGGAGTTGATTATTCTTAAGGGACATACAGAACTATTTGCAATTTGATTACTTTAGTCAAAGGGATGAAATGGAATGACTACCTTTAAAATTAAATAATAATCCTCTTACTTTTTCTATATTCTCAAAAACAACTCAACTAATTTTACAAAAATTTCACAATTTACACATATTAGTACCGTGTAAATATATCCTACTTATTATATACAGTCACTACAAACAAAAAGATTTAAATGGGGAAGCTATCTCTATATTATGAAAGTAAATTGCACTAAATTCATACAAACTATACACCTAAAATGATTTAATATTATTCTTAATTGATATAAAAAACATTTAAATTGCAATTCGATTACTTAAGTCAAAGGGATGAAATGGGATAACAACTCTTAAAATTAAATCAAGCAATAGCGAAGATTTGCCGGATCCACTAATCTCAAATAGGCCCTAAGTTCTTTGTAAGTTTAAAGATTTTAAAAGAAAAACTGTACTGTCAAACTAATTTGTTTTCCATATTATTTTCCATGTTAAATCTAGGTAAAATGGGTTCATGACTGCATACTACTTGATATTTAAACACAGATAGTGCGATAATATGTTGTTACTGGCTCTACATAAAATAGTGGAAGGCTTCACTGAATTTGAGCTTATAATTCTGCTCAATAGTCTCGTCCCTTCACTTTTACTGTCACTGTTTTTAGGTTTCTCATTTATTTGCATTTATGAATACTTGTCCTTGCTTATATTTTTAATCATGTAAAATCTTGAAAAAATCTTTTAATTTTTGAGTTATTAAACGGACACATACATAAACACATAAAAATAACTAGACCATTCTAAATAAACCTAAATTAGTTGTATATTGAATTTTAAAAAAATACAGAGTGTTCATAACAGGACAAATGTTTTGACACATCTGACCCACTTATGATTTTGGGGGCTTAGGGGGGTAAGGGAGGGTTAACAATTTCAAACATAAAGGTAGGTTATGTAATACACCATTGTGAAATATGTTTGTCTGGATCCCAGGAACATATCCACAAAAGGGGTCCAGAGAGTTCGGGTACACCCTGTATAATCCATACTATCAGTGTTTTGTAAAAAAATAAAATTAGTTTAAAAGATTGACTTAAACTTTTGCATGTCCAGTGGGAAGTTATCATCGTAAAATATTATTCTGTTAGAAATTGCGAGCCCCAGAAATAGTTATCGAGAGGCGACACTGATTAATACAAAAGATACCAAACTCTGCAATAATTACTTACCTATCCAACTCAATTTTGGTTTCTTTTATCAACATTACAATGGAAGTTCTTTGTTAATTAAATACAAAACAAATAGGCCTAGTAGATAGAATGAATATTCAATTTAAGTATACAAATTTGCATAATAGACATTTAAAATCACAGATTTTTAGCCTCAAACTCAGGTCATTAGAAATTATACTTAACGATTGATTTAAATATAGGCTACGTAATAATAAAAAAAAAAAGTTATTCGACACGACTAAAACAAATCCGAAATTTTAAGTAGAGTTCGTTGAAACACCAGCCAGGTGTTCCCGACGGATCGGAAAATCACAACAAACACCAAATGTTTTGAACAGCAACACCAATCAGGATCAGTTAAGTTTATGCACAGTTGAGCCTCCGTGAAGGACTGATTGAAATGGCCGCCACACTCCCACTTGAAGCAATTAAGGGTGCAATTGAGGGAGCGATTGTTCAACAGTTAAACACTTTCGACCGGGCCTTTTGTCTATGTTCCGTTTTTGCAACGTAAAATTAACACCATTAGCGATGGGCAAGTGCGCCGAAGCAAATTATTTTGAAAAGTGACTTTCTACTGCACGATAGTTGGTAATTTTAATTCTTAAAGCGTCTGTAATTAAAAGAACTTTGATAATATAATTAATTACTAGGAAAACCCCATGCGTGCTTCGCACGCCAACCAATGCTCCTTTCGCACAAAATTACTAACTTAATAATTTAACTAACATATCTTACATTCTAGGTATATAGAGAGTTTATCTAGCGTCTTTTAGGCAGTATACAGGGTTTCCCATTAGTAAAGTGTCAAACTTCGGGGAATGGTTCTGTGGGTCAAAATAAGAAAAAAAGTTAAACACAGACCCGAAAACGCTTCGTTTTCTAGATATCCGCCATTTTGTTTTTTGTACAAAATAATTCGTATCTAGAGAACGGTTTGACTGATTGAGTTCAAACTTGGCACGAAGTTTAACCTAACAACGATATATCACGAGAAAAATAAGCGATTAAATCCAATCGTGAATTTCAAAATGGCGGCTGTTTGAAAATTTCAAACCTAAATCACTCAAAAACAGTAAATTTTAACAAAACGTCAAGACACCTTTTTTGATTCCCTATCGGATGGTGTAATTGTCAAAACAATCGGATGAAGGATAACTGTTAAGTTATTCATTTTTATGTCTCCAGTTGCAATAGGTCCTGAAGATGGGAACGTGTTCCTGAAACGCGCGTAGTTTTACACTACAGAAAATAAGTTGCAAGACGGAAAAAAGGTATATATATATATATATATATATATATTAATATTATACATATACATTCCTTAGTTGTTAAGTTATGTGTAATAATTGGTTTGTTCAACCCTGCATCCTACACCAACACAGTAAATACTACAATATTGTATGTACATTTGATGTCGTTATCTTTAATTTAGCTACTATCGTTCATCCGATTGTTTTTACAGTTACACCATCCGAAAGGAAATCAAAGGGCTACAAAAAAGGTGTCTTGAAATTTTTTGTTAAAATGTACGGGTTTCGTGTAATTTAGGTTTGAAATTTTCAAACAGCCGCCATTTTGAAACTCAAGATTGGATTTAATCGCTTATTTTTCTTGAGATATATCATTGTTACGTTAAACTTCATGCCAAGTTTGAACTCAATCAGTCAAACAGTTCTCTAGATAAGAATTATTTTGTACATAAAACAAAATGGCGGATATCTAGAAAACGAAGCGTTTTCGGGTGTGTGTTTATATGAACCTTTTTTTCTTATTTTGACCCATAGAACCATTCCCCGTAGTTTGGCGCTTTACTTATGGGACACTCGGTATATTTTGCAAAAGAACCCAAAATGTCGGTGCTTTATCAACTAATTTTGTTCAGAATGCTATAAAAACTTAACAACCGTTATAGGAACAACTGACAGTAGTTTGAATTCGCTGAACTTTCTGTCTTTTAAAATGCAACTTATGGAACACCCTGTATTTTATGATGATTTAGGATTTTACAAGTTATTTTCAGACTCTTTTATTCTGAGTGTTTTGTTACGACTAACCGTTTAAAAGTTAAAGTTTTAAAAACACCCTATCTGAGCGCAAGATATTTTTGTATACAAACATTTTGAACCAATAAAAACGCTCTTAACACTATCAAAAAATTGTTTAGACAAAAAAAATATTTTTTTAATCAACAAATACGGTTTTTGTTAATTTTTTAAACTCATAAAATACTGAGGAACTAAGAGACAAAACTTCAAATTTGTCACACATGAAATATGAAGTTGGTAACATTTTATAATTTCATATGTTAAAAGAGCGTTTGCATTGGTTCAAAACGTTTCCAATAAACAGGCGAAGCCTCGGGCGGCAAAGTTATCGAGTGTGACAAATAGAACTTTGTACCCGTGATACACACAACATTTTCCCTACAGCTTCATTTTACTTTCTCACTATACTGTGGTTGAGATTTTTGTGGAAATATCATTTTCGGGACCCCCCGAGTCCAAAAAAGTGGTGTTTACAAAATGTCTGCCTGTATGTATACAAAGCTAGAGAGAAAACTATTGGGTCGATTTTGAACAAATTTGCACCAGACATGTCAATTAGGCCTGTATGGATGCACGAAAAAAGGGTTTGAAATTTTTTGAAAAACAATCCCCTTTTTTACAAAAAAAAACCACAAAAATCTGTTATTATTTTTTTATAAAAAAACGGCTCTAACGATTTTGATAAAATTTGGTTTATTTGTAGCCCTTAATGTACCCTACCATATGCAGAAAACCTCATCTTTCTAAAAATTCTCTTTTAGCTAATAATAATAACTGATTTTTGGGGGTTTTTTGGTCGAAGAGGGGGTTGTTTTTCAAAACCTTTTTTCGTGCATCTATACAGGCCTAATTGACGTGTTTGGTGCAAATTTGTTCGAAATCGATCGAATAGTTTTCTCTCTAACTAATAAGCCTAATAATAATATTTACTATTCTTCTACTTTAATGTATCCCCTCTCCTATTTTAATACAATTAATTATGAAATCACAGTGACTCTGTTTAATAATTTAAATATGTTTGTGAGAAAGTATGTTCCAGTTCCTGGTACCGTTTATTAAATTAGTGTTCTGTTTTTAAAAAGATCTGTTTTAGAGAGGTTAGTTCCCGTTAGTTACCAACATTTCAAAACATAGGTTACATCAGCTGTTTACTTAAACATCTGGAGTACGAAAGTATTACTTTAGCGCACTCCAGCTGTTTAGCCGTGCGATAAAGTAAAACAAAGAGGTACAATTAATTACTTGGAATTGGACATTTTGTTCTAACAATCTCATCATTATAACCTCAATTAAAGTGCTAACACCAACATACAAGTGGATGGAAGCTTCAGCGGTTTTATTTTGGTAAAATTTTTGTAAAAATTTGTATATACCCAAAATTTTTGTAAAAATGTTTTTTTAGCTTTAAGAAAAAGAAAACTAGTAAAAATACAAAAATATTTATCTTGGACTCATGGTTTTCAATATCATAGCTTTTTTGTGAGCTCTACGATGGTGTTTTGTTTATCGATTTTAAAAACACATGTGTTGTAAAGTTTCTACATCATACATGACGGGGTTAAATGTGGAGTTAGAACATGTAAATCTCACCCACTATAAGGACCAGTCTATACTAATATTATAAAGAGGTCAAATTTGTTTGTATGAAGGGGGTTATCTCTGGAACTACTGAACCGATTGAAAAAATAGTTTTACTAGTAAAAAGCTACACTTTCCCTGAGCAACATAGGCTATAATTCATTTTGATAAAAACATTTAAATTTCAATATTTGTAAATTTAGTTCGAAAATTTCTTAGGTTAGGCCTAGGCGGATGAACCAACACATGTATTTATTACCGTAGCAACCAATTGAATAAAATAACAGATAAAACAGCCGTTTTGCTATAATATTTCCATTAACAGCTAATTTCAAACTTTGAAGCAATTAAATTCATTTCTAACTTTTAGGTTAGGTTTTTATAAGTGTAGCCAGAGCCTTGCACGTTCTTTTAACTTTTAATATAACTGCTGTTATATAATATACGAAATAATTTGATTTGATCATTTAACATTATTTACCATCTTAGCTTTGAGGTTATTATTAACCCTACACCTTTATTGTAAAGAAAACAACATGATTATATGTATAGAAGCATAGATCATGAATAATAAATAGATCTTGCATCCATACGGCAGCAGTATGGTGAAAATTAGATTGTCGGGAAAATATTGCATGATCGCGCCGCGAGGTAGCGCTAGGGAGACATCATTGGTAGCATTGGTGTTTCACACAGCTTCCGTCGTTTCCCCAATAGATAGCGCCACTATCGTCGAATTTCCAGTGGAACGAAATATTGCATTGGATCGGAGTTCTATTAAGTTATCCAAATACAATGATAGAAGGTTCTAACGGGGTTGGCGTGCGGAGCACGCAGGGGTTTCCCCTAGTATCTAAATAAAGATACAAATATTATCTTTTAATTGTTTTGTAATTCATATTGATAGATCAAATGATTTAGAAGTTATTAATATTATAATAAAGAAATTAATAATCGAATACTAAGTTATACGAAGATGTAGGCCTAGGAATGTTTCCGAAGCTAAACGAATGGGAACATTTAAATTTGTATAAATGGATACATATATTGATAATAAAAGGTTGTAATAAATATAAAAATATATACATTTTATAAATAAAATTATTAATGCTGTCCCTGCCAACATAAACAAATCAAAATCAATAAAAAAAAGGAATTAAATAATTAAGCTGCACATCGAAAACAATTACATTTTGCTTGCCATTTTAAAAGTTTTCATCTCTTTTGCTTCTACATAATAACTTAGAAAACATTATTTTGGCTTTCCAGTTTATGTAATAATACCGTACAGGGAGGGCTACCTTAATTTCAAGAAATATTGTTGGAATCCTTTTGAACATTATAATACTGAAATTCGGAGGACGTATGAAATGCCGAGAATGCTTTGAGGTGATCTCAACTTGAGAAAGGAATTTCTAAACACAACCAATCATGAAGCTTCATAGCTCTAGGGTATTTGTTAATTTATAGTCTATTGTTCTATTATATTACTAAGCTAACATAAATGGACGTCAATTTTGTAAAATACGCAGTTCGTAATTTATTGTTGTCATTGCGTTCCAACATAAATTGATTCAAGCAGTGGTTTAACTAAATATTGATTATTGTTCATAATTATCACTCATTACAGCTTAAGAATGTGCAACATCAAGGCAGAACCGTTTCATCTACAATCATAAGAACATTTATCGAATTTTGAAGAAAAACAGTTTTAATTTGAGTTAAGCTAGATTACAAAAATTATAAATGATCAAATTTTCAAAGATATTTGTTTACGAAAGACAAAAACACGTTTCTTAATTAAATTACTTGAAAACATAAAATTACTGGGCAACTTTTCCTGTCTACTGATTGGAGTTTACAGCAAAATTAACTGTTTTCCTACACATATGGTGGAATAAAATATTAGACCGCTATTCGTAAAATGGTAAGCGCTTGGAAGCATTTGGTTAATGCGGATAGAAACTAAACGATTGCTTATAGCATTAGGAATAATTCTGAACAGCTGACATGAATTGAGCGAATTTCCAAAATTAAGTTCATAAGTTTCGCTCGCAGCAGACAATTTGCATCCCGACCGTCGGCTTACGTGGATTTTAACCGGACGTTTTACGTTTTGATCGATTCAGGAGGAACCAGACGGGCTATAATGTCGTGTAAAAACCCAGATGTGCAGAATAGTATTCTTATTTATTTTTTTAGATAAAATCCCAAAAAGTTTTATTATAGTACGAAAAATCTCATATAATTTTACTTACGATAAAAAACGCACTTTCGGTCCAAGCATCTTAGAATACGAACCTGTATACCAAATTTGGACCGAATAGCACATAAAATGCAGTCGTCAGACTGCGAACACATATTACATAAATATATACGTACTAACATTTTGAACGACGCCCCAAAACGTGTTCTGGGGACCATTATCGGTGGTCATTGAGCACTCCCGACCTTAGATCTCACCATAAGCATTGTATTTGGATAACCTAATAGAACTCCGATCCAATGCACTATTTCAATCCACTGGAAATTCGACGATAGTGGCGCGATCTATTGGGAAAACGACGGAAGCGGTGTGTAGCACCAATGCTACCAATGATTTCTCCCTAGCGCTACCTCGCGGAGCGATCATGCAATATTTTCCCGACAACCTTTTTTCAGCACACAGCCGCCGTACGCATGCGTGATCTATTTTATTATTCATGATCTATGCCATAAGTGTCACTGCAATAGCTCATGTTTCTTATGGAAATTCGCTAATAAGGCCGCCATTAGCAAAAATTACTCCAGTGAAGTGGCGGACTAGACCTTGCGGGGCCCTGGGCGATATTTTGGTGCCCCACTTAGTTAGGGCGAGGGACTGCCGGGAAGGGGGGTCGTTGGTAAGGAAGACCCCTAAGAAAAAAGTGGCCCCCAGAGATTTAAAAAAATTATTATTCAAAATGACAGCATGGTATGCCACCATTTAACCGTTTTAAATTTACTCATATCATTTTATATGGCGCGGGGCTAGCGAGCAATCTTAAATAGAAAATAAAAATAAGTTCATCTTTATTTTATAACGCATTTATTTCATTTGTATATAGCATTGGGCCCCAAATCAGAGAATAGCGTTGGGCCCCCAGGATCCGGCCCTCTCCCCCCTGGATCCGTCCCTACACAAGTGGTATTGCACATCCTTATTAGCGAAGTTCCATAGGAAAAATGAGCTATTGCAGTGGCCTTTATGGTAAGACCCAAAGTTGGGAGTAGCAAATGAGCACCGATCATGGTCCCCAGAACACGTTATGGGGTGTCATTAAAAATCATATATTTAAATATGTATATTTATACAGGGTGAGTCACTACTAACTACATTAATTTTAACAATTGATTCTACTTATCAAAATGAACAAAAAATGTACATAAGCCCTTGTCTGACCTTAACCGTTTAGCTGTCATGGCGGATTTTGTGATTTTTTCAAATTACATGACTTGGTACTATTAGTTTGACGATAAAACCCACACTAATGTAGAGTTATGACATGGAAAGTAATACCATTTGAAAGAGTATTACATTTCCTATAAATTAAACATAGTACCCAAATAATACCTCCTTATACAACGTTTTTACTTTCTCCACCCTATACGTAGTATATGGAGAAAGTATTGTTTTCGTAAAAATGTTCGAATTTAAATTTTCAGTTGAATTATCTGTTTTGGTGCTCCCAGAACCCCAAAAAATTGTTTAGTGCAATTATCTGTGTTGGTGCTGCCTGAACCCAAAAATATTTTTAGTGGAATTTTTTGTTTTGGTGCTCCCTGAACCCAAAAAAGTGTTTTTAGAGTGGTGTCTGTCTGTATGTATACACGACCAGAGAGGACACTATTGATCCGATTTTCATGAAATTTGGTATGTAGGTACTAAACCCTAATATCTCCAGGCGTTTTTTCATTTTTTGGAATTTTAAATTTTTAAGGGTAATTTACCCCTAAAAACCCATAACAACGACAAAAATGCAAATTTCTCAAAAATGGCTCTGACGATTTTGATAAAATTTTCAGTATTTATAATGCTTAAGATGCCAAACAAAATGACACCACCCGCTTTTATCAAAACTTCGGCGTTTTATAATTATGGGGAAATGTTTAAAAATAAACAAGTTTGTGTTGTGAATCTAGCATCGCGGCAGCGGCAGCACCACGGTAGCGAGCACGGCCAGTAATTCAAAGGTCGCGCGATCGAATCCCGCCTGGGACAATAATTTTTTTATACGATTGACGTAGGTAGAATATTATTTTTTTGTTTTGTTCTAAAAAGTAGTAAAAAATAAAATGATTAAAAACAATATTATTTTGATTACAGTAAGTTGAGAGAAAGTTTCTGTCAGTTAACTGATACCGTTTATTTTAAATAACTTTGACAGCTTCTGAACTCCTACGTGATGAACTGAACTTGAAGGCGACTGTGAGGGAATTCAGAAAAAAGACTTCGAATGTGTATCAGGGTAAACGGTGGACATTTTGAAAATCTTCTCAAATGATGAAATCGGTTGAGTACCGTGATACCATGTTATTTTTGTGTGTGAGCTGTAACTAAAGATTTCGTTCAGTTTTTATTAATTTTAATAAAAACAAATCCAGTAAAAAAATGTTGCATTTATTTTTCGTAACAAAAAACAGCTGATTATAACGTTTTTAATTTCCAATCAGCTGATTTAGTGAAGAGATTCAGCTGGTAAAGAAATTACAGAAATATAGTAATTAGTTTGGTGTTTAGAACCAATACGATACATCCTAATGCTGTACCTAAACAACATCTTTATAAAATTTCAACATTTTTCTATATATGACCCCGTGATATTTATACATCATTTTAAAGATAAATAAATAAGGTAGTTTTGTATGTAATTGAACATAAGAATACGAAAAATTTAACTGATTTAATTGAGCCTTAAAGTTTAAAGGAAAAAAACTGTAACGATAATTTTTAACTTTAAAGTTATTTAAAAAATGTTGTATAAAGAGTTATTATTTTGGTATATGTTTAATTTATAGAAAATTTAATGATCTTTCAAATGGTATTACTTTCCATGTCATAACTACTTTAGTGTGGTTTTTATCGTCAAACTAATAGTACCAAGTCATGTAATTTGAAAAAATCACAAAATACGCCATGACAGCTAAACGGTTAAGGTCAGACAAGGGCTTATATACATTTTTTTGTTCCTTTTGATAAGTAGAATCAACCGTTAAAATTAATGTAGTCAGTAGTGACACACCCTGTATATGTATATATGTTCGCACTCTAGCGGCCGCATTTTAAGTCCGATTTGGTCCAAATTTGGTACACATGTTGGTTGTCTATGTCGCTCGGACGAGTTCGTTAGCCAAAAAATTCAGCAACCTGAGGTACGTTTTTTGACAGGAAGTAACTATTTTTTGAGATTTTTACTACGAGGATTAAAATTTTTGAAGTTTTTTCTAAACATATAAATGTAGGATGTTATTCTGCACATTTTGTTTTTTACGCGACCTTATAGCTCGCTTGGTTCTCCCAAAATCGATCAAAACGTAAAATACCATAAAAGTACCCGATTCGAATCCAAGTGGTGCAAACTCGCGAGGCCACTAGGCGCAAAGATATTCTACTAATATATTGCGTACACACAGACAGCTGTTCGTGAGTAGACCTACTTCCCAAATTGTTGGTTGAAACCCTAAAACATAGGCATAATAAACTTAATTTTGGAAATTTGCTCAACTCATGTCAGCGGTCCAGCTGCGTGGTCGAATTATTGTTTGCTGTAGTGATACTTGAGCTTGATGATAATACAAATTAAAAGCAAACTCTAAGTGTTGATATCAAAAATGAATTGCGATCTATTTAACTTTTTTTAACTACACTCTTGAAATTTATATATCATCCAACGTCTAAAAATGTGTAGGCCTACAGAAACAACTCTACAATAAAGTTCCTTTGAAATACACGAAAATATCTGTATGTATAGTTTCAAAATAGTAGGCCTACATCAATCAATTGTGGGGACTATTTGATATCGATTTAAAGCCAACGATAAAAGGACGAATGCATCCTTGAATTTAATCATAACAAGTAGCATGTTCGAACTAATTAGTAATTAGGCTCACTAGAAAATGGAAAATAACCGCAACACTTCTGTTTTTATATAGGGAAAAGTCAAGTGTAGGCCTACGTACTTACATACCACTTTCATTTGCATTCAACTTGAAATACTGGTTTGGAATATACACTTCAGTATTTTTAGCGAATTTCCATAGGAAAGATGAGGTATTGCAGTGCACTCTTAAGGGTCGGCTCTAATAAAACAGAAAGCAACCTGCGACTCCCCCTATAGCGGCGGTAGGTTACGCGGACATTGCTCATCCTAAATCCGTTTAAAACCCGCAATTATTCAAATAGTGTTTTTGAAGTGAAAACTTCTTTAGCGGCGTTGGGCACTTTTTGCTTGGGGAAAAAGCATTGAATTCGCGACCGTTACCACTCGAGATATAGTATGTATTATATATATATATATATATATATATATATATATATATGTATGTACGCAACGCGAATATACTACATAGCACTTCTTATTGGGAGAGGAAAAAGCATCAAACTCGCGACCGTC
>JAGFPH010000736.1:421783-433913 GCA_018207615.1 Philaenus spumarius
TCAATGCAAATTTTCTCGAAGAGGCATTCCATGAATTTCTTTAAAAAATTATACAATACACACTATTACCTAAATTATATGTTTAGCAAGGTATTTATTTATTTAATGTTACGTTGCAGACGAGATTACTTTATGAAATGTTACCAAGATTATCAAGTAGGCTAATATTGTTTGCAGCGTTACTTGAATATTCCAAGAAACACCTTTACTAACAAAATACATTAAAACAAACATTTTCAGAATGATGAGATATAAATAAATAAATGTATAATATATAAATAATAATAAGATTTAAACTTAGAGTACCGGTAGTTATTGATAACTCAAAATTTAAAAACAAAAATTTTTAAGTAATCAGCTTCAAATTAAAATAAACATTAAAAAATATTATTTATTTAATGTAAGAATTGCAAGCTAACTTTATGTTAAAAAGTTACTAAGATCCTCAAGTAATTTCTTCTGCAGCTTTAAGTTAAAATGTAAAAAAAATCTTTACTAGCAAAATGCACTTAAAATTGTCAGAATAATTAGATATAAATAAATATATAATATACAAATAATTATAATCAAATTTAAACCTAGAGTACCTAATAAAATTATATATGACAAAAATAACACATAATTTTAAGTTAAACTTCTAGACTAAATTAAATTGCTCAATATCAATTTAAATTTAAATAGTTCAATTGTTTAAATTCAACTATTAAATTAACTATTCCCTAAGGCCAAGGAAAGGAAAATTTCTATAAAGCAGTTTTTTTTTAATATTTTATTTCAGCAGTAATTATTATGTCATGTGCATATCTGCATATAAGCTACTCATTATGTGTAAGTATTTATAACTTTTATGTGTTTTATTTTATAAGTATTACACATGTTTTATTAAACTTCAGTATGACATTCAAGTTTTGGTGGTTTTGTATAAATACAAGTATTTTCAATAATGTGGAACATTTTGTTCAATTTCATATTTAAGTTAGTTTTCAGAAATGTTTCAGAGAATCAAATTAAAAATATGCTAACATTAGTACACTGCATCGGTTTATTACCTACGAATTAGTTAGTTTTATTGTAACCCTGTCTTCTGCTTATATCTTTAGACTAATTATTGTTTACAGTCTATTTATTGCTTTGTGTTGTGTCAATACTAAAACTAAAGAAGAGCGCATCATAAAAATGTTATAGCTTTGCTAAGAAATTGAAATTATTGTAGCAGAAATAATTATAAGAAGCGTTGGGAATGGAACAGTTGTTACCACCGTGACGTCATCACAATGGCAGTGGCGGGAACGCTTTCCTTGGCGGACTGGTCCAGCCCTTGTATTCTATAGCCCTGGGCGCATGGCCCCCTCTGCCCATAGGTATGGGCGCCCATGTACCCTTTGTAATTTATCATTATTTTGCTTTACACGATAAATGTTTAACATGGAAATGTCATTTAGAAAAAATTTAAGGGAAAGTTGAGATCAATGGTTTATGATTTCAATTTTGAGGATTTGGGTTTCCTTGCAGACTTCTTTGGTGGATTACCATGCTTATATTGAATCTGTGTTGAGGTTTAGCATGTGGGGGTGTGCTGCTGATTTACAAAAAAAATTTGAGAACAATTACTGGGATAGGCTGAGAAAGAAGCTGTAGGGTCCTTTTTAGAGATTGCAACATACTTACGTTGCCAGGACTTTATATCTATTATTTTAGAACCACTAACATATTGTATCAATTTATGTATAAGAGAAGATGAATTTCCCATATGTTTAAAGTTTTCAAGGGTAGTACCAATATTTAAAAAGGGTAATAGTAAAGAGCCGAAAAGTTACCGTCCTATTTCATGTATTCCGGTAATGGCAAAAATAATGGAAAAAATTCTAAAGAGGCAAGTATGTGCTCATTTTGAGGGTTTAAATTTGTTCAGTGACAGTCAGTTTGGATTCAGAAATGGGAAATCCACTACAAAAGCTGTAGATATTCTAGTAAAAAACCTACTAGAAAAACTGGAAGAAAATTGTCCTGCTCTGGTCGTACTGTGTGATTTGAGTAGAGCATTTGATTGTGTTAGGCCTGATATTTTCTTGAGAAAAATGAGATTTTATGGGTTTCATGGAAAAGAATTAGCCATTTTTCAGTCATATTTGAGGGACCGGAAACAGCTTGTAGAAATAAATGGCAGACAATCAAAAACAATTATTACTACTCTTGGTGTTCCACAGGGTTCGGTGTTGGGCCCAATATTGTTTTTCATTTTAATTAATGATTTAAGTTTAAATGTTTCATGTTCCTCAACAATTTATGCGGACGACACGTCTTTACTTGTTAGTCACAAAGACATTTTTCAATTAGATAATGTAGCAGCTAGTGTATTAAAAGAAGCAAACGACTGGTTTGAGGTAAATGGACTGTTTTTAAATGAAGAAAAAACTCAAAAACTTTTAGTCACTCTACAAAACAAATATAAACATAGTTATAAGCCTGCTTATGAAAAAGTTGTAACGTTGCTTGGTTTCAAAATTGATAGTATGCTCTCCTGGTCAGTGCACATAGATTATGTAAAGACAAAATTATCAAGGGTAATTTATTTACTAGTAAATCTAAAGAGTCAAGTAACTTGTAAGAGTAAGTACTTTGCTTTCTTTGAAAGTATTTTGAGATATGGCCTTCTTATTTGGGGAAATGGAATAGGAATTCACACAATTTTAATTCTTCAAAAAAAAAGCTTTGAGAATATTAACAAACTCGGATAAATTGGAACACTGCAGCTACTGTTTATTAAAGCTGGTATTCTAACAGTTATCAACTTGTATATTTTTTATGTATATATTTTTAATGCACGTAAAGAATAATTTACATATGTATCCAGCTAGAGGTTTAATTCATAATCATAATACCAGATTTGCTCATATTCTTGATCAACCAAGACATAGATTAAATAAATACAAAAATTATCATTTAGCTTTAGGAATAAAACTATTTAATAAACTGCCTGCCACTTTTCAAAACATGTCAAATTATGATTTATATCATACTTTTTATGGTTGGCTGAAAAAGCACCCATTTTATGACTTGGAGGATTATTTGGAATGTGATGTCAAGCCTGTGTTTAATATTAGTTATGTTAGTTTTAATGACTAAACTGTATGTGACGAAGTCTATTGCAATGTTGTACATGTGCTGAAGGACCAATAAATGTTCTGTTCTGTTCTGTTCTATGAAACTTTGGTCTGGGTACACAAAAATAAAGCAGGCTTTATAAAGAACTGTTTTAATCATTGTTCTAGCACCAGAGCTAAAGAGCACAGATTGCCATGCCATCATCTAAAGCTGTTTGAAAATTGTCCACAGTATATGGAAGTAAAAATGTATAACTGTTTGCCATAAATGCAAAAGACTCTTGGTCTTGCTGGTTTAAAAAATGTTATTAAGGAACAGGTTATAAAAATGTCAGATAGTACAGATGGATATTTCAATAATAGTTAAAGAATGAATTTTACCTAATTATTTATTTATCTATTTATTTAGTCATATTGATGTCTTTCTGTAGCGCATAACATAAGCTTAAACGTTAATTGTATTATCGTTTATTCTATAGTATTTGTAATTAAAATGACTTATACTGGGAAAAATGTAGGCTTTTGCCTATAGCAATAATTGTAATGCAAGATGGGATTATAAGCACATGTATGTAGGCCTAATATACAAAACATACATTAAATAACTAAGGGTGACATAACCTGCTTTGCTCGCGTAATTATTGACGAAATAGGCCAATTTAATTTTAAATAGGAGTTAGATACATACACATTACTACTTACATATAGACACGTACGGTGCATATAGGCCTATACATTTTCACCTTCACTTCAGTGTGAAATTTTTATGACAGGTTAGTGCAATAAAATATCACCTTTTATTCTTTTCTTTAAGGGCAAAAGACCTTGGTATTTATCATCGCCAATAAGATCAGTTTAATAAAAAAACAGTTTAACCAGATAAATTTTAAAATAAAAATTAATGTTAGGCTACTTATTTGTTATGTGATGTTTTTTAAGTGTGTAAAGATTTAGCCTAAACAGTTTGATTTTTAGCTATTGTCAGTTACATGTCATGTGCCGACACTCGTGTGTAAAAAGCTAAGTGTCGCGACATTTTCAATTGTTAAGTTGAATAATCTCATGGACTCCTAATCTGAAAATCACACTAATTTTATCACATTGTCATAATGTCAAGTCATTTGTGACACTCATGTGTGGAAACTAAGTGTCACAACATTTTCAATTGTTAAGCTGAATCAGGGTTCGTACAGGTTTTTCAAAAAGAATTTCCAGTACAATTCTCGATCAAAATTTTGATTTTCCAGGACACTTAAACCACACAATTCTACGGAAAAAGAACAAAACCTCAATGCTCTTTAAAAAATAGTAAATAAGAATGAATTCTGGAACTTAAGAAAATTATTTTACAGAATTGTCAAGGACTGATATTACTGATGAACTGTAATTTATATTTTAAATAATTGCATAATTGAAATACGTGAAGTGGGAGTTAACTATTAAGAATAGTATATGAAATTGAGTCATTGAAATATCGTTCCTGGATGGGGTTTGGCCAATGGTATGAATATATTTTTATTGAAAGCAATTTATATTATTGAATTACTAAACAAAAAACAAACATTAGACCGTGTATTAGACTAACCTATGTAATACATAAACCGCTTGACTTTTTCATAAAACAAAGCACAGTTTATTACAGCCTAAGATTCTTCCACCAGTTTGGCTATCTTGTTTGTCAGTTTTTCTACATCTTTGGTCATTTCTATCGTGTTTACTCTAAAAGAATTTGACTTTGCCAATAACTTTGTTCTCAGCTCTTTCTGTCAACTCGTCAGCATCTTTTGTCATTGTCTGGATAACACTTTCTAGTTTCAACTTTCTTTTCTTCAACGACTTCAGTTCTTCAACTTTAGCAGATCTATTCTTGGCATTTTTATATCTTCAGTCTTTTTCTTCTTTTGATCCTCTAGGTGATTTTGGTATTTGATTCGTGCAGATCGAGCATAAGAAAGAAGTTCCTTGTGACAGTTTCATGGACATCAGTACTTTTTAGTTCGTCACATACTAAACGTAGAGCAAATCAAACTTTCTTCTTTGAGATTTAAAACAATAACTTCTTTATTAATTGAAAAACCTCTTTCAACAGAAGCCTGACCGTGGGATAAAGTCATGATCAACTTGATCACTTTCCAAAGATGACAATATTGGTTCTTTGTTCCAATAAGGTCATCGAAAAATGAATCCAACCTATCTTTAGACCTGTCAAAATTGCTGAAGTCTGTTTCTGGGTAATCAGACAATAGCAGCTTCAGTTCTGATAGAGCACTGGTGGAGAAAGTCTAACTATTAAATTTCAAAACTACTAGTGTATAGTACACCGGTATTATGAATTTTCAACAACCTGCATTCTCTTATCTTAAATTTGTATTATGTTTGAACGGTTAAAACTGGTTACATGTACGCATAGTATGCATACTCAGATCAGTCAATAAAATTTAGAAATGAAATCGGTATTTTGGAATAGAGCGGAAAATTCCAGGACAGAAACCTAATTTGAAATTACATCACGGAAAATTCAAGGACAATTCCAGGTTCTCCAGGGCAACAGATGAAATTCCAGGTTTTCCTGGACGCGTATGAACCCTGTGAACAATCTCTAATGTGAAAATTACACTAGTTTTATCACATTGTCATAATGTTGAAATAGTTTAAGGTTTAAATTAAGCTACTATCTGATATTGAATAGCGAATCGTGAAACATTTGATCAAGGTTTTCAAAATCACTGGTCAACAATAATTGTTCATTTGATTTTTTTGTAAAAACTTATTTGTTTTGGATACTGTATTTGCTTCATGAAAAGCTCCTACTTGGTTATTTTGTTTATAACCCTCCCAACTGTATATGAAATTGATCAGCTAAAAAACAACCGGCAATTAAAAACCGTGTGCTCATAAAACTATTGTTAAAAAAGGCTACAATAAGCGTATTGCATGTAATTTAGGGCAACTTTTGGCTTCAGCAATGGCCATAAAAAAGTGTCAGTAAAATATCAATACTTAGGCTACATGCAAATATCTATTAGGCCTATCCACCACCAATTAACTTCTGGTAGCCTATGTCAGTGCCTAAAATGTAGGCCTACCTTTCAATGATTAATTTTTGATAATAAGTCTCACAGGTGAAACTTGGGTCTAAAAGCCTAGCCTAGAATGTTAGCCTAGTATAAAATGTTAATTATTTATCTAAAATTACAAATTTAACATGTTATGCAAATTATGAATATTAAATATGTTATTTTAAAATACAATAATCAATAAAATTGGATTTTACGTTACTATGTTATGTGTAAAATAAATCTAATTTTATTTCCCTCCCTTTTAGTAGGCTAGTACAGTAGCCTACCTACAGTAACTTTGTGATCAAATGTATTTTTCCTTGTAGTAGGCCTACTATATTTATAAATATAGGCTACTGCTTGATGCCTTGACTAGCCTACAATATTAGAACTACAGTCCTAAGTGGTCCTGTTAGTCTGCTATTTTGTGGTTCTCTTCCTCTATTGATCGAATAAACTAAATGGGGTTTATTCTGATGTTTAAGCATATAGGCTAAACTACATGTAAAAGATGAAAGTTTGATAGGATAATTTGCATTTTATCAAACAACTTCTTTAAATTTTGTTACACTTTACACTGTCTTAGAAAGTGTAGCCTGTACTGTCTAAATTGACACCATTTTGGCGTTGTACATTGTAGGCCTAAACCTTTAACCTACAGACTACTTTTGTTATAGACTTTCCTGCAAACACGATGTTTGGAATCGTTATTTAACCAAAAGAATCAATATTAAATCAAATTTGTTATTTATAAAATATACATACCCAAACATGTTTGTTAATTTGACTAACTTCACAATTAAATTATAAACATAAACGTATCTCAAATTCTCAAATAAACAAGTGGTTTAGCGAGAGCGAGAAACAAGCTTCCTGGCAAACACGGTTAATTGGTAGATGAACTAGTGCGTTCTGTGCGCACAGAAAACAATTCAGAATTAATCTATGGTTCTGTGGAGTATCTTAAAAAATATGAAATAAAAAAGCTAACCTAGTTGTTTTCTATAAAAACTTTATCAACCAAGTTTGATTAAATTTGGGAAAAAATTAGCAAAGTTGAGTTTTTGGGAAAATATTTTTTGAGGTTGAGAACGGAATATATTTGGAAGTTTTTTAGTTACCTGCAATAACAGGACGACATGATTGTGTGTTAAATGTCATGTACCGGGGCCGCACAGTATATCGTGAAAATATAAGATGTACAATTCACCATATTCGCGTTACCTAAACAATGTTACTATACCAAGTGTCATTAAATTCGGCTGTAGCAAATTAGAGTTTTTTTAACTTATTTAGTGGCTGAAAATGGAGCTAGCAGACCTGAAATCTATACTAATTTTAGTCTATTATAAATAAGTAAAATTTGTTTGTATGTAGGGGGTAATCTCTGGAACTACTGAACCTATTAAGAAAATAGTTTTACTAATTAAATTTTTTTTTTTTTTTTTGCTTTCCATGCCACTTTGTGCCTTTCGGCTAACGAACATGTTTTTTTGGGTTTTTAATATTTTATGGTCCCCCGCGGGATTTGAACCCGGGACTTCTTGCTTATGAGGCAAGTACCATAGCGGTTGAGCTATGACAGAGGACTTTACTAATTAAAAGCTACACTATCCCTGAGTAACATAGGCTATAATTCATTTTGATAAAGACATTTTTTATTTCAATATTTGTAAATTTAGTCGGAAAAAATGTTAGGTTAGGCCTAGGCTGATGAACCAACAAATGTATTTACATTTATTACCATAGCAACCAATTAAATAAAATAACAGATAAAACAGCTGTTTGCTCCAATATTTCCATTACCAGCTGATTTCAAACTTTGAAGCAATTATTTGTATTTCCAACTTTTAAGTTAGGTTTTTAATTAAAGTGTGGACCTGAGCCTTGCTGGTTATTTTAACCTTTATTATAACTGCTGTTATAAAATATACGAAATAATATTTAATTTGAACATTTAACATTATTTACCATCTTAGCTTCGGGGTTATTATTAATCCTACACCTTTATTATAAAGAAAACATAACACGATTGTGTGCATAGAAGGTTCCAACGGGGTTGGCGTGCGTATCACGCAGGGGTTTCCCGTAGTTACAATTATTTAAACAAATTATATTTTACTCCTATCAGTCTCCAGTGCACCTTGGGTCAACCTGAATCCCTCGAGCATACCTTAGCTTGTCCCGCACACGAACATGTCCAAAATGATTTACATACAAAACTAAAAGCTGAAAATTACAATCCTCCATTTAATATAATAGAAATATTAAAATTAAAGAATTTTCAAATAATTCACGAAATGAACAAATACCTAACAAACATATTACAAACTCATTTGATAATAATAAAAGATGCCATTTATATTTTTTAACCTAATGATGGGATTCTTCATCCAGGGCCCAATCTTTTCTGGATAGATACTACGCTTGATGGGTCTCAAGCCAGAAGAAAACACCCTGACCACCCCCCTTCAATAAATTTTTTTAATTTTCCTCCTTAAATTTTCTGCTTTGTGCGACTAACAAAACACTGTCAAATCAATGCATCTATTGGAGGCTTCTGGAGACTACTGGAGGCTACTGGAGGCTACTGGAGACTACTGGATGCTACTGGAGGCTACTGGAGACTACTGGAGGCTACTGGAGACTGTAATTAAAATGCCATACCAATGTACTTTTGGCTTTTATATTCAAAACCAAACCATGAATAATTTGTACGACGATTTTCTTATATTCTTCAAACAGCCAAACAAATTTAAGGCACGTCAAAATTGAAGTCAAGTGTGTTAAAGAATCATGGTTGTTATTAGGCATTGTTATTATACGATGATTGTTATTATAATGATTGTTATTAACTTATACGAAGAAACAAAAAGGGCCGGATGACATAACTCAGTGCCCAGCTGAATAGCAAAACAACAAGAAAAAAATGGAACATTTCTTCATTAGCGTCGAAACATCTGATCAATTTTCACCGAAATGTTGATTGATTGACAGAGGCACTTGGATTGAGTTAGGATGGTGGGGGTGCGGTATTCTAGATCCTGAAGCGTGCGCAGTAGGGCCAGGTTTTTGGATCGAAGTTCCTTAACGCGGGTTGCTGTAGGAGTTAACAAATAGAAAATGTAATGCGTAACGGAAAAAAGTGTTATTAATTGGTTGCTATGGCAATTACAAATAGAAAATGTTATGCGTAACGGAAAAAAGTGTTATTAATTGGTTGCTATGGCAATGACAAATATAAAATACGAGTAACGAAAAAGCGTTATCAAATTGGTTGCTACGGCAATTACAAATAGAAAATGTTACGCGTAACGGAAAAAAGTGTTATTAATTGGTTGCTATGGCAATGACAAATATGAAATACGAGTAACGAAAAAGCGCTCCCAAATTGGTTGCTAAGGCAATGAATGTAAATACGTTCAAGAAACATGTGTTTTGGTTCATCAATTTAAATTAAGAGACGATCGGTTCCGTCCGGCGCAGTTCAGATATTGTCGTTAAGCGCTGAAGTACGTTCAATAAACATACAATGTTGGTTCATCAGTCTAGGCCTAACCTAAGATTTATTCCGACTAAATTTACAAATACCTATTGAAATAAAACATGTTTTTATCAAAATTAATTAGGCCTATAGCCTACACGTTACTCAGGGATAGTGTAGCTTTTACTTTCTCATTATACTATAGTAGGCCCTACGGTATAGAGAAAGTATAGTGATCGCAAAAAAATCGATGTTGAGATTTTTGTGGAAATATCCGTTTTGGGACCCCCTGAGTCCAAAAAAGTGGTTTTTACAAAATGTATGTCTGTATGTATGTATGTATGTATATAGGCCTATGTCTGTATGTATACAAAGCTAGAGCGAAAACTATTCGATCGATTTCAAACAAATTTACACCAGACATGTCAAGTAGGCCTGTATAGATGCACAAAAACGGTTTTGAAAAATCTATAAAAACAACCCCCTTTTTGGCAAAAAATCTGTTTTTATTTTTTTAATAAAAAACGGCTCTAACGATTTTGACAAAATTTGGCTTATTTGCAGCCTTTAATGTACCCTACCATATGCAAAAAACCGCATATTTCTAAAAATTCTCGTTTAGCTAATAATAATAATAATAACAGATTTTTGGGGCTTTTGGCCATTAAGGGGGTTGTTTTTCAAAAACTTTCAAAACCTTTTTTCGTGCATCTATACAGGCCTAATTGGCGTGTTTGGTGCAAATTTGTTCGAAATCGATCGAATAGTTTTCTCTCTAGATAATAATAATAATATGTATTAATTAATCTGCTACTTTAATAAAAAATCACCTATCCTACCCCACCCTACAAGTCACAGTGAATCGGTTTAGTAATTTAAATATGTTTGTGAGAAAGTATGTGCCAGTTTCTGGTACCGTTTATTTATTAGTAAAACTATTTTTTCAAACGGTTCAGTAGTTCCGGAAATTACCCTCTAAATACAAATAAACAAATTTGACCTCTTTATAATATTATTGGTCAAATAGGCGTAATAATGTATATAAATACAAAATTTTAATGAATAGAACTACAGTTTTATAATCATTATAATTGTACACATTTTACCGAGTTAAAAATCCCCGTCAGCATAGTTAGGTAGGCCTAGATAAAGTGTGTTGTTATTTAATAGTATTTTTTAATTATGGTATTTCAAATATGTACTAATTAGTCTGCCTATGGTTTTTCACGGGGGCCTACTGGTACTCCAAAATAATCAATACTGGACTGTAGGCCTAATAAATGCAACGTCAATTTTCGCAGTGGATAAAAAAACGAAAGAAAGCAGGACCCGGGAAAGTCGAGGAGTAATAAGAGCTGTTTAAGTAAGGACGTTCGCGACACGTGCCCCCCCCCCTGCCGCAAGGTGTAGTGTAAAGTCAATATTTACACCCCTTGCACTCGGTGGTGTTGTTAGGTGTAAAGAGCCATTCATATTCAAGAGCTACTAGCTACCAGACAACTTGGGCCAGCTTGTGGGATCCTGCGTTGAATAAATTAGTCATTTCGTACTTAGGGAAATCCATCGGTTTCTTGGCGTTTGCGGAGGTAACACTTAGTACTTTTGCAGTCATTTATAACAAAATACAGGGTGTTTCAGGAGAAAAGGATAATAGGTCTACTTCAGGAACTGATTATACAGCTAAAAATAAGGAAAATTGTTCATATGAACATAGGTCCAGAAAGCTTCGTTTTCCGCTATTTTGTTTTGTTCGCAAAATAATTCATATCTAGAGAAATATTTGATCGATTGAATTGAAATTTGGCATGAAGTTTAACCTAAGAATTACCTACCTTAAGAAAAATAAACGAATATATCCAATCATGCGTTTCAAAATGTTTGAAATTTTCAAACCTAAGTTGAGCTACTAAAAAACCGTACATTTACAACAACAAAAAATTCCAAACTCCGGGAGATAGTTCTTAGGGTCAAAATAAAGAGAAAATTAAAAATTAAAATTTTCCAAAAACGCAACGATTTTCAGATATCCGCCATTTTGTTTCTTTTACAAAATAATTAATGTCTAGAGAACGGTTTGACCGATTGAGTTCAAACTCGGCATGAAGTTTAATCTAACAATGACCTGTCTTGAGAAAAATAAACGAGTATATCCAATAATGCGTATCAAAATGGCGGCTGTTTGAAAATTTAAAACCTAAATTACTAAAAAACCGTACATTTTTTAAACAAATGTCAAGACACCTTTTTTGTAGCCCTTTGAATTCCCTATCGGGTGGTTAAACTGTCAAAACAATCGGATGAAGGATAATAGTTAAGTTATGTGTAATAATTGGTTTGTCCGACCCGGCATCCTATACCAACACAGTAAACACAACAATATTGTATGTACATATGCTGTTATTATCTTTTAACAGTTATTATCTTAATCGGTTCCCCCAAAACCGATCAAAACGTAAAATACCCCGGTAAACGTGGGTTGTTTT
>JAGFPH010000737.1:58175-83316 GCA_018207615.1 Philaenus spumarius
ACCACTCCCGAGAGGGTGTCACCCTGTCTGTATGTATGTGTGTGTGTGTGTGTATGTAAGTATGTGACCCGCTTATAACTTTTGAACGGCTTAACCGATTGGATCCTACCAAACGGCGTTCTAAAGAGTTCCATCAAACTTAGATTTCCTGAAAATTTCAACTAATTCGGACCGGTAGGTTCTGAGAAATTTCGAAAAAACTAAGAAATAAAAATTTTTCAAATCAGGTTTTTTTGGAATAACTTTTAAACGGCTTTACCGATCAATTCCAAAATCTGATCAGCTTTTAACCTTGAAAAGCGACGTCGATCGCTGCCAGTCCGGTCAAAATCGGTTAATTCGTTCGTGAGATATCGTGAACGAAAGAAAATCAATAAAAGTGTTTTTTCTCAATTTCTCCGAAATTTTTCATCAGAAAAATTTTTGTTGTCGATTCTTTCAATGGACTTGAAAAACTGCATCGATTGCCGCAAATCGCATAAAAATCGGTTTATTCATTCGCGAGATATCGTGAACGAAAGAAAATAAAAAAAAGTGTTTTCTCTCAATTTCTCCGAAACTTTTCATCTGAAAAATTTTTGTTCTTGATTCTTTCAATGGACTTAAAAAACTGCATCGATTGCCGCAAATCGCATAAAAATCGGTTGATTCATTCAAAAGTTATGACAGTTCAAAATTTCCAAAAATAGTGTTTGTTGTAATTAAACTTAGCGGGAAGTTACATGGATGGCCTTTAGGGTCAACCGTTTTCCAAATTTGTTTTATATTGAGTTATGCATATCACCGTGTTCATCTTGTAAAGGCACATCAACCTATAATTCTTTCCAAAAGTAACATTTTGAGAATCCAAATTAATATTGGAAATAACGTTTTGACGCAGAAGCACATTTGCAGCAAAACTCACACTTTCCAATTCAACCAATCCTGTCGCCCGTAGCGCTCCCAAAGCATCATGGGATTGTTTGCATTGCTATTGTTGAGGTTTTGTCTGCTTGTACAACACATTGTAACTTTGTCAGTTTTTAGAGGTGTTTTAACTAGCCTTAGGGTTAGTTTGTAATCGGTGCTTATTTTAAAACATTGACCGCTGGAGAAATTGGTTAATCAGTCATCTGGCGTAACAAGAAAGAAGAAGAAAACTCCTGTAAAGTGGAAATGTAATACCACAAAAAAAAGCAAGGTTAGTTTCAGATCAGGTTATCACTGGCTTACTGGAACTAGTTCCAAGAGCTAGAACTAAAAAAAAAAAAATAATTGAAAAAGAATGTTTACGTTAGAGGAGAAAACTCTTTGTTCAGAAGTGACTTTGGAGTACACAAATCCCTAATGAAGCAAGGAATGATCCTGTGCAACATGAATCCACCTGTCACTGAAAAATCAAACATGACAAAACAAGCAAAGGAGGATGATGTAGATGGTTTGCTAAAGAAGCATAATGGTGATCAGTGGAGAGAGAATGACAGTTTGAACATTTTCAAAAATATCATTGCTGGGCCTAGCGACAATGAAGGAGAACAAGACCAAACTTGTGAACTCAATGAAGAAGCACCCACCATCAATGTTTAATAATGGTACTGTCCTAATAATAAAGGTTTTTTCTCTGACTGTAAATAATAAAAGTTGCCTACAGAATGAACTCTGATTTTAGTGTGATTAATTATTAACCCAAAACTTATTTTTCTTGGTTCTTGTTGTTTTCGCTTAAGTAAAATATTTTAATACAGTAGAACTCCAGTTATCGGAATCAATTGGGACTGGACCTCATTCGGATAATCAAAAATTCGGATAATTGGATTTTCCCCTAAAAAAAGGGTCTATTTTAACCTTTTCGGGATTGGCTTCGCGTTTACGTGACTGGAGTAAACTATCCGCACATACTACGGTCGCGTATACACATTTTATAACTTTAACGTTTGAGTACTATCATCGCGTTAACACGTTCACTGCTAAGGACGCACATGTGATCTTGATACTGAACACTATGAGAAGCGGATGACGCACAGTGCCTTGCGTGTTTCGCACGTCAACCTCCGTATATTGAGTATTTTCAATATGCAGTGCATTGCGTGCTTCGGACGCCAACCCCAGTATTGGGAGAATTTTCAATACACAGAGCGTTGTCAATTTTAAGCCTATGTGCAATAGCGCGCGTAGATAAAATCATTATTTTGCAAATCGCAGTACGTTACCGTCGTTTTTCTTGAAATTCTGAAAGCGAATCGGATAATCAGCAATTCGGATAGTTGGAGTTCGGATAATTGGAGTTTTACTGTAAGGTTAAAAACTAAAATTCTAAATTAAATGCAGTTAGTTGCAAAACTAACATTCTCCGTTGCATTTTGTTGCAAAACTCACATTTAAAAAAATGTTGCAAAACTCGCATCGAAACAAATTTTGCTGCAAAACTCACATTTTCATATTTTGAACTTCGTTTATAGCTTTGTCCCTTCTACAAGGAGTTTGGGGCTGTATTCAAGTGGTTTCTGTGGCCATAAAGTTTCCAAAAAAATAATGATACTGAAACCTCGTTTATTTTTTTTCTAAAAAGTATTTTTTTCCATTTCCTCAATGGTTTGAAAAAGTAGATGTGAGTTTTTTGCTTCTACACCCCTCACATAAAACAAACGTTTTTGGAGACTCCGATCAATCGGACGCTGGCTCTTTTCGCCTAAACAACTAAAGTCCGATCTATCGCACGTTGGCCGTTAAAGGGTTAAAACCGTAATTTTATACTAAGACTACACATACCAATTTAGCCATAAATGTGTTAATAATACGTAACATTAAAATTGTGTTTGCTTTGGTAGTTTTAAGAGTATTTTTTCAATGCTACCTGCCTTGGTCAGATTTCCGGATTTTGCTTCCAATTTTTTTAAATGTCTGAACAGACTTGTAAAACTTTGACGAAAATACAACCTACTTATTCCTATTATTAACAAGGTAATAACTTGTTATAATACAAAATTTCAATTGTCCATTAATTTGAAACGGAGGAAGATACTAAGCTCAAGTTTGATCTCACAATTAGACAGTAGTGAAATTAGAATTGAGGTTGCGTGTGGATGCCCCAAAGGGGAAGTTCTTTCATCCCTCTTATGGTCTATGGTAATGGATGATCTGTTTGTATGACTAAATTAGAGAGGAGTTTATACCCAAGGTTATGCGGACGACATATGCATTCTGGGAATAGGTAAATTCCCAGGGACTGTATCTGACATCATCCCAAGTTTACTCAAATGGTTAGAACGGTGGTGTGAGAGAATGGGTCTAACTGTAAACCAAGGGAAGACAGATCTCATTCTCTTTACTAGGAAACGTCGGACAGATGGTCTGTACATGCCCAGTCTACTGGGACAAAGACTTACATGCTCTGAAACAACAAAATACTTAGGCGTCACCCTAGACACAAAGCTAGTCTGGGGAGAACACATAAGAAGAAAGGCAACAAAAGTGTGTAACGCTTTCTGGGCATGTAGGAGAGCGATTGGAATCTCATGGGGGCTTTGGCCCCAGATGATGAACTGGCTCTATGTTACCATAATAACACCGTCTCTAACTTTTGCCTCTATAGTCTTATGGCCCGCTACCAAGAAGGAATAGGCAAAAGAGAACTTACTAAGTACAGCAGATGGCCTGCCTTGGAATCACCCCCACAGCGGCCATGGAAAGCTTGTACCCATAGCAGACAAACTGGCTAAAAGAGGAGCAGAAACTCCACCGATGGGCCCAGAACCAATGATAGGAATATCAAGAGGCTATGGGAAAGAAATTGTAATAAAAAATGTTCAATCAAAACACTTGCTCAGATGGAGAGAGACGGTAAGAGGTCAGAGAGAGGCACACGATTTCATTGATGGCCTGGATGGACATCTAAGCGGAATACTTCTTGGTCTTGGCAGGCCGGAAGTGGAGTTGTTGGTCGTTCTACTGACGGGGCTGGAGAACAACCCATTATGTCGAAGGTGTGGAGAAAAGGAGGAAACTTCTTTCTATGTTTTATGCGAATGTGATGCCCTCACATCAATGAGGCAGAAATATCTGGGACAAGGATACCCTGACACCAGTTATATACGAGAGGAAGGCCCCCATGGACTCCTTCGTTTCGCAAAAAGGGCGGGCTTGATGTGAACTACTGCCTGGACATGGGGCACCGAGGACCTCATGGTTTGTGCAATGGGTCCTGGTGGCAGTTTATGCAACCCTCTAATAATAATAATGATAACTGAGCCATTTAGTTTGTCTTTTAAAAAGCTTTGCAATGATGTACCAAATGACCAACATTTACATTAAAAAATTTTAATCCCCCTCTCCTCCACTCTGAACAACTTTTTTGCAGTTGCGTACCCCTCACCAACTTCTTTTCATGAACTGTACCCCTGGTTTATAATTCGTATCTAGTGCAAGTCTAGCATCAGTAATAAGGATCCAATACAGTAATAGGGTTATCAATAAATACAGTTGAAAACTATACGAGTAGGCTACTATACTTTGCGATTACATTTTAACACTTCGATACTAAATATAAAATGTAACAGAAAGTACTTTATTAACAAAAACAAACTTTAAATTAGTTCTGTCATTAGTTTTATAATATTTAAATAGACAACTTAACTTTAAATTGTAAACACTTCCGTCGCTTCTTTTACTTGCACATATATTAGTGGGAGTCCTGGCCTTGCTTTGTTGCACACAATTTTTTGAAGTTGAAAAAAAACCAAAAATAATCTTATGTCAGGGGCAGCATCCGCCTTGTTTTTGAAACTATTTTTATAAATTGGTAGGACAAAAGAGCTTTTTCTGCTAGTTCTGTGGATGGGAAAGGCGATAAAACCTAAATTGCCAGGTCAGACAGACGTTCATATTCACTACTGTGGTCCAACCAATAGACGGTTTCCCTTGATAACTGATTTCAAAGTGTTGTAATTAGAATTTTCAATCAGACACTCTTTTTCTGCAACGTCTAGTACAGAAATTTTAATAAAATTTAGTACCTACATACAGTAATTATGTTAAAATAACAGAACTGTGTCAAAAGCTCATTTTACTTTTTCTCCAACTTTTTATTATTTACTTTATCTTCAATACTTCAAAGCAGTGGAATATCTGTACGTATAAATAAAATTGAAGTGTCTGTCTGTCATTTTAAAATAAATACTTTTTTCTAAGCTCATATGGTTAATCACACTTTGCCAAAACCTAAACTGAATTTTTTATTTTTTGTCTGTCTGTCTTTCTATTTGTTTGTCCGGGCTTATCTCCAGAATGGCTGAACCAATTTTGACGAAACTTTCATTTGCATTTAGAGGACCTTTCAGAGATTAATCTAGGCACCTTTTTATTCGGTAATATTTAGGGTTCCTATTTAAAAATTACAGAGAAAATTAGGCGTTTTGGGAACGGACGTGACCATTATAAATAAAACAACTGATTTGGATCTAAAGCTTAACACTTTGACAAGATCGTTTGTGTTTTAATTTACCGTATACGCTGGTTTAACCGTTAAATATATATCAAAACAGTATTCAATAATGTGAAAATGTACTCATAGATGTTAAATACCAATCAAAACCTGATTTGTAATTTTTATGTTCGTTCGGGAGTTGTGCGCAACAAACCGGCAGAAAACGGGTTTTTAGCGTTTATTGGTGCAAAGCTAATAATTTACGCAGGCCTATAAGGGATACATAGATCGATTTGGGCGAAACCCACTGGGCGCTTTTGGGCCATAGAACTCGGATCTAAAATAGTTTTTTTTTTTTTAATTGCGTGTAAAGGTAAGGCACAATATTTAGCCAATAGTCCTTTTATTTATTTAATCACATCTGCGAGCGAAGCTGCAGGTACCAGCTGGTTAACTATATATCATAAACAAAATTACTAAACTAATACCTAACAATATTTGTTTACACTCATAAAGAAAAATTTGCTCCTGCAAAGAAAGGAGCATCCACACCATTTATGGGGCCGGAACCAATGTGCTGCACTAGCCGTAGCACGGCCAAGAGCGCAGTAAAAAAGTGGGCCAGGGAAGAGCAATACCAGAGATGGTAGATTACCCGAACATAGTAAACGATTGATCAAGGGACCAAACATTGAGCTTACCAAGTTCCTAATCAAGTTAAACCGACCAGCTCAAAAGAGCTGTAGGAATCATTACTGGACACGGCCAGTTCAGGAAACATCTAGCAACAGTGGAAGTCTTGATAGGCGACCAAAGCTCTCGGCTTTGTGATCAGGCCCAAGAGTCAACAAGACACATCATATTTGATTGCGGGATTCTGGAGCACAGAAGGAGAGAGCTCTTCGGAATCCAGCAAAACGGGATGAGGAAGACTCGTACTAGGTGGAGAAAATCCTGGACCTCACAAGGAGTATGGCTTCTAACCAGCTAAGAGCGGCACACAGGGGACACAATAAACCAATGGTTGACGTGCAAGGAAACCTTCTTCAAGGAAGAGTGCATCCCATAATATTCTAAATCTACCTTTCAAACTTAGTGTTTTCTATTTAATTCAAACAACGCGACAGTGCTTCCTCTCTGGCATCGTGCTCCAAAAGAAAAAATTCAATTTCATAGATTTTGTCCAAAATTTATTTTCGAATACAATTGGATATAAATAAATATTGAGCTTGACTCGTGAGAAGATATACTTGATAGAATAAACTTTGAACACAAAATCTCGCAACTAATACGTTTATTAACTCGAACGCGTTTCAACGACAAAGTCGCCGTCTTCAGTGACGCACGAGCTGCAATAGTCCAACTATAACCAACTTAACAGTGTTTCATGTCACTTATTTATACAGAATTTAAAGGGGCGTAGCTTAAAACTATGTTACATTAGTAAGGCGTTAACAATTGCTTCGCGTTATTATAACTAGCCTGACATTAACTATACAACTAAACACGTTACTAACCTAATAATAATCTCAAACAATACATATTTTTATATTAAGGCTCTTCTTTACCTTGAAGAAAACTCTCGAGTGTACAGTATGATTTCAATGCAAAAGGCCTGACTCAAGCCGCAAAATCGTTGAAACATGCATTCGTAATACCGTGTTTCGGATTCTATTTACAAATTAATAATCTGGGAAACTATTTTAAGTTATAAAGAAGGCTTTATATTTTTTACGTGTTACCTTAAAATATGGAAATTATTGCTTAAAACTCCCAAAAAATGCGTTAAAAATAATCGATTTTTACTCAGTTAAACTGTTGATTAAAAGGAGTTGCCGACGATTTCTTTCAATTATGAGGTATAAGACAAAAGCACAAAGCCTTTAAGAACAATTTAAGATGTTTCACAACTTTTTAGGTTGAAAAACGGCGTCCGAAACACGGTAATACGAAGTGCATATTTTTGCTGTTTTACGCAAGGTATAGAAGACCCTTAACATAGAATTTTGTATAGGTCCTAATTCATTATTTACAATTATTTGACTATGTTTGTTAATATAAAAACTTTCCCCAGCATCTATTGTGTTAAGTTAAGTTACATTTTTCAATAGTACAGAGTTTTTATTTTAAAATGATGGTTCTCATCTGAACAATGTTTAGCCGTAGCAAATTTATCGGGAATATTGTACTTTAAATGAGAAAAATGTTCTTCAATTCTTGTCTTCATGCTTCTTTCTAACTAAACGTATTAGTTGTGAGATTTTGTGTTCAAAGTTTATTCTATCAAAGACTTGGATACTTGTATTCAAAAAGTTTTAATATACTTACTCCGACTGTAACTTATTACACTTGTTATTCAGTTTATCATTTAACGGTTCATGAACTATTACACATGATGATATAGGAAACATAAGAATCAAATTTTAAATAAATATTCAACTTTATTTAACCCTAGAGTAGCATCATCGGTCTGAGAGTCCAATTCACTTTTTGTTAGCGCGTCGCTCATTGTTCGCTAGAGAGGGAGGGCTGAGTAATTCAGTACCTTCCTATTTCTTGTCAGCCTGCCTGATGCTGTCTGCTCGTGATTTTCAGATTATGTTATCTATGATAAATTAAACAAATCGGACTCCTCCACCGAAGACACCACACACAAGTTTTAAGAATTTTTGAAAAGTGTCCATGCGTAACAATTGTATACATTTTTATTTTTTTATTTGGGTTACAGATTTTACTCTTATCTTCATACCACTTTTTTTTGCCAAGTTTACTCTTTTTCCACATACAAAAAATAAATAGTAGCATTAGTAAAGTAAAAGTGTTTGAATTTTAAATCATAATTGTCAATGTATCTCCGTCATACAGCCTATCTGAAAATGTAGGAGAAGAACCATATTTACGATATATGTCATTTTATTAAAGTTTGCTGATATTTACAGAATTATTTAAAAAAAAAACATGTAAATCGGTCTCACAGACCTATGACACCATTGGTGTTGCAAAAAGCGTGACACTACTCTAGGGTTAAAAACAAACAATATAAAATTAAAATTATATACACCAATATTTAAAAAGTGTAAAATATATCCAGCAAAAAACTGTCTAAATATTAGAAGGAAGGAAAGTAATACAGTGTATAAGTTACTAAAAGTTAGCTTCTATTGTTTGGCTTTATTTTGACGCTACCAACAATAGTCACTACCACTGTAGATGATAAATTTACATCAAGGAATGTATTTAGAATGGCAATACAACTAAAGACAAACACAGAATGCATTTTTGTGCCAAGACAAGCTGTTGTCTACCCCAATTTTACATCTTTTATATAAAGTGTATAAAATACTGTACCTCTTATCACTTAAACGTATAAAAATATCATTATAATTCATTAAAAAATAAATTCTCAAACTGAATTAGTGTTGCTAGGAGTAAGCTAATTCCGTTACCGCATAGATTCAAAACAGGTAGTATAAGAACAGTTTCATAAGTGCAAATTATATTTACAACAGTCTCCCAAATGATCTTAAATTCTTAACTAGTGAAAGATGAATAAATCTAAAAAATAGTTATCATTGACTTACTAATAAATAGTAATACAAAGCAGTATGTTGATTTAAATCAAATACTTTGATCTTGTTGCTACAAATATTATGTAACGATGTTCACTTGTTATGGAAGTGAAGTCTTAGTTGTAAGATTTTGTAACCAAGCTCACAGCTAACTTTGATTACCTCTGCGGGATTTATCTAGTAATTCTTATGTATCTATTTCGGTTGGTTGAATAAATAAATATTATATAATGGTACCAATCGATTTACAAGTTGAAAACTGCACGAGATGGTCGGGCTCAACAGTTGTAAACATAAGGCTATAGTATAATCTAGGCTTAGTTTTGAAATGAATTGTTGAAGCTAATCAGCATTTATAAATATATACTCTAGCTATAGGGGGGGGGGGGGGTTAGAAAACGTTTTGGCATTATTTCGCTTCATCAAGAAATATTATTCTAATACAGATAAAAAAAAAACATTGTACTTTACAAAACACAAAATTCATGTATTGTCCACACGTTCCGTGCTGAGCGCGGTTAAAGCCGCAAAAAATGTCCATCGCCATAAAGGAACTTTCGGCAGTTTTTGAACCAAGTTTTCAACCACTCTGCCTATATTTTCACAATTTAAGGTAAGTCATTAATTTAAATCAATTATTTTGATCACTTCTACTCATATCATAAGATATTTCACCATATTAGTGAAAAATACATTTTAAAATAACAAAATTACGTCTTAACCATTTTTTTGCTTTGTCTTAATTTTTTTTCGGTTTGTCCTCATTTTATCTTTCTCTCTTGGTTTATGAATGTTTAGTATTTTTACATAAATGTAAATTAATATATATTATGTATATTTTTTAACTATTTTCATAATGGTTCTCGTCATATTTGTGCCCAGCCTGCCCCAAAGAGCCACATTCGTGTCTGGGGATTTCCACGAGGCCCTTCAGTAATTCAATTTGGTTATTATTATTTAGTTTTAGCAAATAATGTATATAATATACATCTTGTACTTACTTTTAGTTGATAAATTTTTTTTAAATATATTTTTGCAAATAGTTTTGTTACAGCAATATTAATATAGTAATAAACTAATATTCCTGAGAACGTTTTTTATTATTTCCTTTCTTTCAATTATTTATTTTATTTACATACAAAATTTAATTTTGTGTCATTGCTATTTTGATAATTTACTAATTATGTTATATAAAACACATTCAGGTTTTACTACCGTGCTGTAATCACGAGTGTGGACCTGGAATGAACGCAACCCGCACTGCACAGTGCATTGGTTTCGCCCTGTCACTTATTTTAAATGCATTTCTAAAAACATCGGTCTGCATCTCTTCTCTTGAAAACACGGAAGTTCTCTTTATTAAAAATTAGTAAGTGTGTTTGACAATAGTATTGAAGGATGTTACCGAAGTGATCCACTAGGATTTGAAAGTCGGCGTTTCTCAGGAATCGGAGGGTTGATAGTTCCGCAAAACATATTAGTGACATGGCTAGTACATACCAGTCTTAGAGCCAGTAAATCTTAGGTCCACACTTGTGAGTACTACACAGTAGCACTTGTTTTTTAAAAAAATATAAAAATTATTCAATAATATGATTAATTTTCATTATTGACATTTTTTATCTATCTATATAAAAGCCAAAACCCACTGACTCACTCATCACAATTTCTCAAAAACTACCGAACGGATTGGGATTAAATTTGATATGTAGCTTCCTCTAGGGCCATAAGTGTTCACTAAACAAGGTTTTTAAAAATTTCGAAATTTTAGGGGGGGTTTGGGGGATCAAAGTTATTAAAGAACGATTTCTTCAAAACTACCGAACGGATTTTAATGCAATTTGGTATGTAGCTTCCTCTAGGGCCATAGGTGCATACTAAGAAAGGGTATGAAAAAATTGGAAATTTTAGGGTGGTTTGGGGGGTAAAAATTACTAAATCACGATTTCTCCAAAATTACCGAACAGATTGGAATGAAATTTGGTATGTAGCTTCCTCTAGGGCCATAGGTGCTTACTAAGAAAGGGTATGAAAAATGTCGAAATTTTAGGAGAGGTTTGGGGGGTCAGAGTTACTAAAATTATAATTTCAGATCTTTTATTAGTATGACAATAGTGCTTTTATTATTTAAGATCTATATGTATATAAGCCAAATACCACTTACTGACTGAACACTTAAAAATAATACAATTACGTTAAAAAGACTGAAAATACCACCACGGGCAACGCCGTACGGGTCAGCTAGTTAATAAATAAATGTGTTTTATGTAAAAACCGCAAGCCTGATCTGAGGGCGCCATCTTGCTAGTCGTTCCTAATAGGACCGTAAAATGGCGTAGCATGGAAAGAGTTAATTCTATTGGTAGATTAAATTCTGAATAATGATAACATCTATTAACCCTTTGACTGCTGTATTATAAATGCACAACTGCCCTCCCTTCTCACCGTGCAATATTTTTCTGACTAGCCAACTTTTCCCGAAAGAAAACTGAAATTTCCTAAATGGACAATTTATCCTTAAATGGACATAAGCCTTCTTTTAATATTTTCCGAGGGATCGTTAGATTGCTTTGCCTGAGAGTTGTGTTTTGGATACTCAAAATTCATATATACCGACCTCGATATAAAGTCCGGAGTTTGAGGAATCTCAATTACTTGACCAATCGGTCCTCTTCGGTCTAATACCAAAGAACTCTCAACAAACTTGACCCCAGCCGTGGATGGCATGTCTTTGCACAACCCACACTGTATAAACAATACAAAGAAATATTGTACTTTTTACAACCACACTCTTAGTTCGCTAGAGTGCCTACAGATGTCAGTAGAGTACAGATAACCGCAACTGTTCCAATAAACAGGTAAATGTACCTGCAGCATATTGTGTAGACAGTGTGTATCAGAAATATTTTAAAGTTTTTGTGAGCTTTACAAATGCATGCGTTTTATTGATGAGTGCAGTAGTGCAGTTGAAATGGCTTATTACACTCGACTACTGTGACAAAATCATTTCCGGGGAAAACCGGGACACAACCAGCCGGGCCCCAATGCACCCAGGTTTTTAAAATACAAAATTGTTTTATTTTTATAGAAATTTATGTTTTGTTAATACATTTTGTTTAGCCTATTGATAAAAAAGAGAGACACAAAATTTACTATGACTTACTTCTATATCTGTTTAAGTAATGATATTTAATATATATTATTTAACAAAATTATTATTTTTTAAAAAATATTATAACTTTACAACCATGGAATTTTTAATAAAATTCAACTTGATTGGCATAACCTCAATAACTAAACTATTCTGACAGTGACAGTGGTGACACGATAAAAAGGACAATTTTCGTAACTCTTCTTATGCCTTAGGCTAGTTAGTTGGTAGTTCACGTAATTGGCAACAGATAGAGCGAAACTCAACTGCAGACAAATGAAACTGCTGAGAGAAACAATAAATAATCTAAAATGTATTAATTTACCGTGCCGTATTTCGTTGGTCAAGCGAAATAAAGAATATATATAAAATTTCATATAATCTATTTAAAACTGAATTGCGGGACTTTGGAGCGCCCCGAAACCAGTTTTCAGAACACCGTAGGTTATGACAAAAAAACCGGGGCAATCCCTAGTCCGTTTATTGAAGATACTCCTAGTATGCGGAATGGCATACAAACCATTTTGCAGCTATTCAGCACCGTCGTGAATAGACCTATTTCCCAAATTGTTGGTTGAAACCCTAAAACATAGGCCGATGAACTTAATTTTGGAAATTTGCTCAACTCACGTCAGCGGTTCAGCTGCGGGGTCTTATTGTTTGATGTTTAACACATGGTATAAATAACAACTGAAGAACCTAGACGTAAAACTAAGGTGTAGCTGCACACGCTCAGTTCAGTTTTTTCTTCCAATCAGTATTCAGATAAACCGAGAGTGTATGGGCCGCTATATAGAAGAAATTCAGATTCCAAATTATGGCGATCATTACCATCGGGTCATTGGATATTCCGGAAATGTAACAGGGTGTCTAGTGATATGACCTTTTGAAATTCCCTGACTTTTCCCTGACTAAATAACTTTTTCCCTGACCAATTTTAGGAAAAGCACAAACAAAACCATGCTAATTTAATTTTAGTAAATCAATAAACTTATATTGGTGAGCAAATAAATTTTTAGGGAATTAATTAAATACGGTAATATTACAACATTTCAATATTTAATACTATCTATGTTAATGTACCAACCACCAGCAGTTGCAAATTACGCATTTATGACTATAAATATTGAATTACTCAAATTATATATTATTACATAACAAAAGAAATAACTACAGTAATTGGTTTTTGTAATCCAGCTTTAATTAATTGATACGAAGATACCCAAATTCGAAAACATTTAATAATAAAACTAACATTTTTAGAAATAGAACGTTAGAGAAAGGTTTCAAAGTCATATCACGGCAAGTGCATTGGAAAAAGCTGCCACAATCACTCCCGTAACTTGCCGATAATTGTTTTTACGTATCAGAATACATAATTTTCTTACTAATTAATTTAGAAGTTCATCTTATCTTTAATGTTTATTTTCTCAATTAAAAATTGTATTAATCTACGATTTTAAATAGTTATTTTTAACTATTTTCCCTGACCTTAACCAAAATTCTCTGACTTTACCCTGATTTTTCCAGAAAAGTATAATTCCCTGACTTTTCCAGGTTTTCCCTAGTTTCCCTGTTGCTAGACACCCTGTGTAACCTTTAGGGTCAATATCTTTATCTAAAATTCTTTTAGTTTTTGTGACTTATAAAGTCATTCAGTAGGAAATGTCTTGCTTTGAAGAAGAAAATGTCTAACTACTGGTTGACAAGAGCAAGGAGGTACATAGAGCGTACCCTAAAGCGGGGCTACTTTGCACCTGGGTGGGTAACTTTGCACCAATGTTGGAAAGAGTTTGTATGCTACCTAGTAGCAATTTTAATAAACAATTCCACTTAGTTTCATCAATGCCTACTAGGTAACACTACCTTCTACACACTTTAGATGAGTTACCAGCTTGTCAGCCATTTTAAGCAAACTTTCACAAAGAGTTTGTTTGGTATTTGATTTTTACTCATATTTTAATGTGGAAAATGTTGAACCTTGCACACAGAAATTTTTTCTATATTCAGGTAAGTGTAGTTTGTTTGTGTATTTAAACTATTTCTTGTTTTAATCATACCATTTTTATCTTAAATAAAGGAGTTTTTGACATTGTATAGTCAATAATGTTTGGAAGGTTATGTTCTGAGCAAAGGTGGGGCTACTTTGCACCACCTTAAAGATGGTGCAAAGTAACCCTATTCAATTTTTATTACCAGATTTTTGGATTTTTTGTATTATTTACCTTTAATAAAATTAAAACAACCAATATTAATTGCTCGATTTTGTTATAGAATGGTACGAGTCTATGTGCGGAAACTAGGATCTCGCAGATATGCTGATTACTCCAATGAAAAGTTGGAACAATGCTTAGAATCCATCAGGAATGGCACATTTTCTCAGCGAAAGGCTTCACAGCACTTTAATATACCCAGGCGGACGATAAATAACAAATTACAACAAAAACATCAGAAAAAAGCAGGTAAGCAGCCGGCATTTTCAAAATTGGAGGAAGAATCATTTGTTTCCTACATTGAAGTAATGAGTGACTTTGGTTTTCGGTTGACTCCACTTGATCTTAAGAATATTATAAGCTCCTATTTGGCCAGAGTTGATAGAAAAGTAAAAGGGTTTGTAAACAATGTAGTGCCTGGGAAAGACTGGATGAAGTCATTTTTACAGCGTTACCCGAGGATCAAGCAACGTTTTGCTTCAAACATTAAACGCAGCAGAGCAGCTGTCGATGAAGAGGTGGTGCGTGAGTATATTGCCAATTTGAAGGAAGTTGTGAAAGATATTCCACCTGAGAATATCTGGAATCTAGATGAGACGAATTTGACTGACGACCCAGGAAAGAAAAGGGTAATTTGTCGCCGTGGCACGAAATACCCTGAGAAAGTTTGCAATTTCTGTAAGTCCAGCACCTCCGTGATGATGTGTGGTAGTGCTGCTGGTGAAGTGATGCCTCCATTTGTTGTTTATAAGGCTACCCAATTGTGGAATACTTGGATGGAGGGAGGTCCCAAACACTGTCGATACCAGAGCACAAAATCTGGATGGTTTGACACTGTCGCCTTCATTGACTGGTTTGAAAGTCTTATGCTACCAAAACTAAAGAAACTCCCAGGGAAAAAAGTTTTAATTACAGACAATTTGTCAACACATCTTAATATAAGTATTTTTCAAAAATGTAAAGATGAAAATATCCACTTTATCTGCCTCCCTCCCAATAGCACCCATCTCACGCAACCTCTAGATGTAGCATTCTTTAGGCCCATGAAAGTTGCATGGAGAAATGTCTTAACAGCGTGGAAAGCAACCCCGGAGGGCTTAAATTGTCCCGTTCTACAAAAACAATACTTTCAATCACTGCTTAAATGTGTGCTTGAAATACTAGAACCAAATTTTAAGAAAACCCTTGAAAGTGGTTTCAAGAAATGCGGCATCTACCCATGTGATGTTCAACCATTACTGGACAGAATTGCCAAAAAAGAAGTTGAACCATCAGCTGTCAGTTCAGCGTTTCTAGATGCCCTACAATCAACAAGAGTTGCATGCACAGTAAAACCAAGGCTTACCAAGAAAAAAAAGTAAATTTGAGCGCAGAAAAAAGCCTATCATTTGCTGAATTGGAAGAAATGAATCTTAGTACAAGTACAGTTGGGGCCCTCTACACATGAACATTGCAGTATAAGTAAAACAGCAAATAACTCACAACCTTCCACCAGTGGAATGATTAAAATGACTAGACCCTCTTGTAAAAGGAGCCGGAAGTCACGTCTGCTTGAAGATTCATTGGATAAGGAGTCATTTGATTGCCAAATTCTGGATGATAGTTCAGATGAAGATTGGGAGACATTTATAAAAAAGAGATTAGAAGAGAAACAAAATGAAGAAACCCAAATAAAAGTGCAAAAAGAGCTGAAAGAAATCAACAAGCAGGTCGGTGCATTCGTCATTGTTAATTATGATAACGACCGTTATCCAGGTGTCATTGAAAGTTTTGATGAGACTGGAGCCACTGTCAGTGCAATGATAAAACCTAAGACTAACTGGAAGTGGCCAGTGAAGAAGGATGAACTCTTCTACAAATGGGAGGAAATTGTTGGAGGTATAGACCCACCCAAAATGTTAAACAAAAGGGGTTTTTTCTCTGTCCCGGAATTAAGTGAAAGTGATGTGGACATATAAATATTTTTGTACTATTATTTCAAGCCTTCAAACACACTTTTTTATTGGTGAAATACCTGTAGCTTGTATCTAGTTTTTAAAAACTCATGTGCATTGATGTTCATCATTATTTTTCATACTTAATACAATAAATGTACTGTTTTGAGTTTAATTTGTTTCCTACTTGAATGAATGCATGCATATAGGCATGCAAATAGAGTGCAGTTATACTTTGCACCAAATCATTTATGTTGCTAAAACTAATGGATATTTAGGGTGGTGCAAAGTAACCCACTCCTGTGGGTTACTTTGCACCACTTTTGAAGAAAAAATAATTATTACTTGGTTTTTAATTATGATTTCAAATGGAGATAAAACAGTTCTTAGAGTCACTTTGAATGTGTAAATACTACTTCCAAAGTTATTTTTTAATTTTTTCATGCCATTAGGTACAAATAACTAAAAACACTCCCAAAAACGGAGCAACAAAGTAGCACCGTTTTACGGTACTTTTGGAATTCTTGTCAATAAGTAAAGAATTCTCCACAGAACATTCAAATTTGGAATAGTATTTGCTATAAATATAATAAAAGCACAATTTTTCACAATTTTCTTCATTCCCTAGAAAGATACGCATTTGATGATACATTGACATATGGAGGATTACTTGATATTGGAAACGCCAAAGTTAGTAGTGGACAGCAACAAAACCAAATAAGAGAACAATTTGCAGAATATTCTGTGAGGGAAAGAGATGTAGGGCAATACAACAGAATTTAAAATTAATTAGTTTTTATCAATTATTGGTTTTGGTCAATTGAAGTGAAAACTTCTTTAGGCGCGCCTAGAATATGAGGTAAAATATACAAAAGCACTTAAAGTAAGATGCTTCGGATTTTTGTCGATGATTTCTTCTTCATCATTGATTTACACATGTACTATACCGGAAATGTAACAGCTGACTGTAAAAGAAGAAGAAATCAACGCAATATAATAGGCAGTGGTAAATTCAAAGGCTTAAACTCAACAGCTGTATCCATTTATTAGTCACGCTTCTGATGAAATAGACATTGCACTTCCTAATTTTATAAGTTGTGGGTGATACCTCTAAAATTAACATAGTGCTTTCTCTTTTTTTTAAATGACTAAATTTGCCAACGTAATGAGTGTAAATGCATTAAAAAAACGTGTGTTGGTTACTGAATAGGCCTAACCTAAAATTATGTTTAAAAAAAAATATAATTTGACAATAGACAATAATTTTTATGTTATTTTTTAGATTTCAATTGTAAACGGGACAAGATAAAAATAATGATCAAATTTCAGACTAAACCAATACAAAACAACAATTTATATTCATGACAGTTTTCTCTTCTATCGGCAGTCCCACAACTACTTTTTTAAATGTTATCAATTTACATATTGCTAAGGAAAACCCCTGCGTGCTCCGCACGCCAACCCCGTTGGAACCTTCTATACACATAATCATGTTATCTTTTCTTTATAACATAGGTGTTGGATTAATATGTAATAACACCAAATCTAAGGTGGCAAATAACGTTCAAATCAAATTATTTTGTATATTTTATAACAGCAGTTATAATAAAGGTTAAAAGAACCAGCAAGGCTCACAACTAATAAAAACCTAACCTAAAAGTTAGAAATACAAATAATTGCTTCAAAGCTTGAAATCAGCCGTTAATGGAAATAGTGGAGCAAACAGCTGTTTCATATTATATTTTATTCCATTGGTTACTATGGTAATGAATGTAAATACATTCAAGAAAAAATATGTGTTGGTTCATCAGTCTAGGCCTAACCAAAGAATTTTTTCCGACTAAATTTACAAATATTGAAATAATTGTTTTTATCAAAATGAAATATAGCCTATGTTACTCAGGGAATAGTGTAGCTTTTTATTGGCAAAACTATTTTTTCAATCGGTTCAGTAGTTCCAGAGATTACCCCCTGCATACAAACAAATTTTACCTCTTTATAATATTAGTATAGATGATACTTTCCTAGGAAAGAGAGGCCGCGCTTCAAGGACCGCAGAGAGGTCGGCCGGCCTTTGCACATTCGTCCGTTTGAATTTATTCAAACACTGATTACCCTGAATGGTGGACCAATTACTTATAAAAGAGGAATGTACTTACTTTTCTTCTCGGTATCCTGTGAAGGTTTCTTCATTCCAGCAATTTGTTGCCTCTAAGTTTTATTTGAGTAATCATCGCTTGTTTCGTCCCACAAACAAGGTTAATCACGAATGACTTCAATAAATGCATAGGTGTAGAAATATTTGACGGCCACAAGTGAAAACTATTTGTTTTAAATATTACAAATAAATACTGAAATAATCGACACACTATAAACATAACAGTAAACGGTGCAAAGTAAAATAGGTTTACACACGGAGAAAATATAATAAACTTGGACGGCGGCGCACACCATAGAGAGAGTCACAGAATTCGGTAAAGCTGCTTGGAACCTAAAGGAGGTCTGTTGACAAACATTTAATTCGTATGTACACTTGTGTACCGCACACCGGACTTACCTGTTGACACCCTGAAAAATATAAGGAACATAGGTGCTCAATAAGTTATTGTTTATTAACAAACGAAAAATGTTCAAATTTGTCAATCTGATTTTTTTTGTCTGTATTTGCTTGAAAAAAAAAACAAAAACAATTAGGTGGAGGGAAAACAGACAGGAAATTTCAGGCGGGGATATACAAGGTCTGTCTAAAAAGTTCAGTGAATGGTCTAATATACCAGTATTCAACGCTTAAAACAGCGTGCGTGCATGTGTACGCAGATTTGAACATGTCTGGACCTGCCATCTGTTGGAAATTGTGCAAGGTTTCTATTGCAGTACTTTTACAGTCATTGTAACAGAGTGTTCCGAGTAGTGCGCGTCGAAAAACCACGGCGCAACGACACAATAAGTTCTGCTTCAAACTGGGTAAAACAGAAACTCATGAGATGTTGGTGCAAGTGTACGGGCAGGATGTTGTGAGTAGGAAATGTGTGTACGATTCGTTGTGGAGGACGAACTGCGTTCGGAACGACCAACCACAAGCAGGATGCCGGAAAACACGTGTGCAAGCGATGCTAACAAAAGATAGGCGATTGACCCTGCGATTAATAGCAGAAGAAGTGCTGGGTATTAGCAAAGACACAGTGGGGGCCATCGTCCATGAAGAATTGGGCAAACGCAAGATTTGTTAACGATTTGTGCCGCACATCCTAACAGATAATCACAACGCAAGACGTTTTGAGGCCAGTGGCGATTTCATCGATATGTGTGACCTGGATCTGACTTTTCTGGGTTCCATGTCACAGGAGACGAGATTGGTGTTACCAGTACGACCCTGAAACGAAAAGGCAATCAATGGAATGGCAGTCGCCTTCTTCCCCGCGGCAAACATAAAGCCGTGTGGAAAAATCCAAAGTGAAGACCATGCTGATCACAATTTGGGTCTTTTCTGTTATATCCCCGCATTTATAAACTATTTTGCTATGGCAACAGAAATGCAAAAATAATAATTTTAAAAAATACCTAAAAGGTTCTAACCTAACCTATTTAGTCACAGTATGTTTACCTGTATTCAACATTTAACAGTAAAATGTAAAACAACGTCGTTGTCTGCAAAAATATTAGGCTAGACTCGAATAGTAATGTTACGCGTTTGAGATAACCCTTATATGTAATATCAACAAAAACAGGAAACTTCCTTCGTTTTATGTTATGGAGTAGTTATAAATAGTTATTTGGACATTCCCGATTAATCCTCATTCTATAAAATAGTTTGAGAATAGAAAATAGTTTTAGAAAATAGTTTGTAAATGCGGGGATATAACAGAAAAGACCCCACAATTTTTGACAAAGAAAGAATCATCCATAAGGAATTCGTTTCTGCTGGCCAAACGGTGAATACGGCATTCTACTTGGAGGTTCTCAAACATTTGTTGCAGCCCATCCGGCATGTTAGGCCACAAAAGTTCCAGGCCGGAAATTGGATGTTACTGCACGACAATGTACCAGCATCATTTTACGTCAACTTTTGACTCAGCATGGCGTACATGAAGACTTCTCCAACAGTTTTGAGGCGCTATACGAACATTATCACAAGTGCATTATGTCTGGTGGAGAGTATTTTGAAATATAATAAAGGTATTTCTAATGTACATTCTGTTTTTATCATACCATTCACCAAAGTTTTTAGACAGACCTCGTATACCCTGATCCTCCACCTGCGTATGTCACTGGAAAACGCAGGAAAACCACAAAAATAATTACGAGTTAATGAAAAAGGAAAAAGTTCGAGGTGGGGAGGTTAAAATACGAGAGTCAGCAAAGGAGAAATCACAACACTTAATAGACAAGTATTAATACATGTTTTAATTATTATATTTTCATTAACATTATTATTTTTTTACAAGATAAATCACACAGAAGCACTACACAAAATTAAAATTGTATACAAAATTATATTAAATATTAAAAAGTTTTTAGTCAAGTTAGACATAAACAAATATTAACAAAATTTAGTATCTGCATTAAGTTTTTAGGGGTAATCTACATTTTGACTATAATTTTGAAATAAAACTAAATTAAGAGTATTTTTTTAAAAAGCGACTACATATCGAAACATTAGGTACACAGTATTCGATAAAAGAATATTTACTTTTTAATTGCACAAATAACTTAGTATCATTACATCGTCTATAACATTAATGAAAAAATATGTTTATAACATCGATAGGAAAATACAAACATGGGGTCATCGTATGGTAGTGGTTACGGTTAATGGTTAATATTAGCAAATATTTGCTTGGTAAATGGTTACTTACGATTAGCTTAGGAAATACTATTAACATATAACCTAACCTACACAGACGCATTAGTTTTATTATTACTAGATTATTGGTAAATTACATAGAGAAGACTAGTGAATTAAATTTTAAAATATAACTTCTGACTAAGTCACCTAGTATATTATAATATCTTACAAACAGCCCACGAGACATTTGGCATGTTGAACAAAGGACGCACGACTAGCTTACTATTCCTTCATAATATTTATAAATCGAAAATACAGGCTAAACCCGGTTAAAACAACAAACCTTTGGTATTTTCTAAAAAAAAAAAACAAATTTGACAAAAATTAATTTCGGGTGGAAAAAATGTCTAAAAATAAAACAAAAGGAATAGTTCTTTTGATTTTTGTACCAGTTATTTTAATTATTTATGTACAAAATATGGCAATACGGACATCGTTCCAAATATTGAATTATATACAATACAGTGATAATACATACAAGAATGTTTATTAGGTTATATATATATATAAATCCACAAATACAATAAATCTTATGTAGACTGTATGTTTGATAGTTATGTATCATTTATCATGTAGTTTATGTAATGCATAATTGTTTACTATGTTAAATTATGTAACATTAAAATTAAAGCTCTTATTTTATAATGTTGAATGTTATATATTCTAATAGACTGTTATTATTAAAATACAATTGTTTATTATGTTTAACTACATAAATTCCCACTTAAAATAATGATTGCTTTGTATTATGTTGAATATTACAAATCTTGTAGATTATTATTACGAGTTATTTTGTTAAATTATACAAACTTTATCACATGAATAAAGGTTCTTATTTTATAATTTTGAATGTTATATAATCTAATAGACTGTTATTATTAAAATACACAATTGTTTATTATGTTTAACTACATAAATTTCCACTTAAAATAATGATTGTTTTGCATTATGTTGAATGTTACAAATCTTGTAGATTATTATTACGAGTTATTTTTTTAAATTATACAAACTTTATCAAACGAATAAAGGTTCTTATTTTATAATGTTGAACGTTTACAAATCTTGTAGATTATTATTACGAGTTATTTTGTTAGATTATACAAACTTTATCACATGAATAAAGGTTCTTATTTTATATGTTGAATGTTATATAATCTAATAGACTGTTATTATTAAATACAATTGTTTATTATGTTTAACTACATAAATTCCCACTTAAAATAATGATTGTTTTGTATTATGTTGAATGTTACAAATCTTGTAGATTATTATTACGAGTTATTTTGTTAAATTATACAAACTTTATCACATGAATAAAGGTTCTTATTTTATAATGTTGAACCTTATAGAACATTAAATTGTTTATGGTTTAAAAAAAGTTTGTTTATGTCTTGTTACATGTTATACAGTTATCATGAATTTAAAATGTTTATTGTTTCAAATTATGTAACTTCACAGTTAAAATAAAGGTTTTTTTATCACGTGTAATTTTATAAACAGTATTAAAAATTTTTTAACAGCTATTATAATTGTTTAATGTATTATATTGAAATATTATATACAGTTATTGTGATAAATTATGCAAGTTTGCAAATAGAATAGTCTTGTTAAAGTTAGATATTTAACGCAACCTTGTGAACAGAACGACGCTTATTTACTAAACGTTGTTGCACGTTTGACAGTTCACTTTTATTTTAGGAATATTTATTCAGTGTGATGAACTGCATAACTTCAAAAAAAGCTCTTATTTTGATGGTTATGAATCCTTTACAGTTATGAATGTACATTTGTTGATAACTTTTATCAACTTCCAAAATACAAAAATCGAATAAAGCTCCTATTTGACGGCTATGAATATCCTTTATTGTCTTGAATTACGTAGCTTCAACAACGGAAAAAATAAAATAATTTTTGTACATATTTTGGAACGTTATTAGATATTGTTATTTTATTATTATAAGTATTCGATTATTTATTTTATTTAAATGTGTAACGTTACAAAGATAAAAAAATAAAATTATAACAAATGTACATGCATTTTTAAACATTTAGGGCACATTGATGACAAATATAATACGGAAATGCACTACTAACGGCAGAGGATACACTTATAACATACATTTAATATATAAATTAAACGCAGTATTGAAATTGTATTTTAATATAAATAACGCGATCATTACAAACCTTAAAAAAAATTATTTGGTGTTAATTTAAGGGTTAAATTTTTGGACACAGATACAGTTTGCACTCCAGCCTTCCCTTATATCTTCAAAGTATGAGATGTAGTCTTATCAAACGCTACAAAGTACCAAAGATTAAGGTGGAACTGTTTGGCATAGCTGTTATCCTAATCTAAACAACAGTAATTATTAATTTCATAAAATTAAAGTAGAGTAATGCATTTTCGTGGTTAAAAAATAATACAAAAATTTTAGTGACAAGTGTTCTTTTCAATGTTTGTAAATACCGTAGATAAATATTTATTGGAATGGAACCCCGTGATTGGCTGACCCGCCTAAACTATTCCACCTCACCGCCTACTTTGCTAAAAGAAACTATTCTAACATCGTGAACACAGACGTAATAATATTGTTCCTTCTTTTTTTCTAGACAATCAGGCACTTTCAAAAAAATCTGAGTTACATTTATTTATATCTAATATATAATCACAAGAGTAAGCTGCCAACAGTGATGGATATTTTTACGTTTCCATAAATGTTTGCATTATCTTTTAAATGCTATAATGGGACAAATCCACATATAATGGTTTACTTGAATACTTAAGGATATTTATTAGGAAAATTTATACTGATGAAAAATCAATAGTTATATATGTTACAGTTAAAACTGAATATTGGATAAGGTTAACGGTGGCTAGACATTGTCAACCTTCGCTAAAATGGCCAGTGAAAATTGATAAAATTATTTTAAATCAGCTTACACTAGTGAATGTCAACCTATACTCAGCACAGTTGGTGAGTGTTGATTGAGAGGTCTGAAAGCCAACTGAAGTCTGAATTTGAATTGAAGCCACATGAATTTGAAAATAAAAGTTAAAAAAAATAGCCTGAAATTATAACTTACAGTCTCTAGTCACTTATTACAACTTAATAGGGGTATGCGAGATTGACTTTTAGAATTCGAGACGAGAACGTTGTTTAATACAAATTATCAAGATCAAGAAAAAGACGAAAGCTGAGGTTTAGGAAGGAGCGAGAATTGAGAATTTATTAAATACAATTTATTGAGATCGAGAAAAAACGAGAATGAACCAAAATTTTAACCATTTTAGTCCCAAATTCCGATCAATCGGTCGTTTACTATATCGACATTTGTAGCCTTGCCAATGTGTCTATAATTTTGTTTCTTGCTTCCATAAGATTAAATAAAGATCCACTCTATGCACAGACAATATTCTTTCTGGTACAGAATCTATGATCTGTAAATAGTGAGAACTATGAAGATTATGACGGCTCAGGTCTGACAGCTGATAGCTTACTATCGTCTGTGTTTTGTTCATCCAAGTTATCGTGTGTTGTGTTATTTCATTTTAAGGTTAAGTTATTAGTGTTTTGATTGAAAATTAGCCGTTCCAGATCACCTTTGAGTGAAAATACAATTAGAAATAATGTGATTTACGATGAATATATTAGTGATGGTGCTATAAGTGGGTTATCTGATTCTGAGATTATTAAAAATGTCTAAGAAGTTTATTTATCACCCAAAGAGAATAAAAATTGTTGTGTGAATGGATAACATTATTTGAAACAAAATGAAGTGGCGTCCCATGGTAAAATTATTTTTTCTTACCCATCTTATGGAGTGTTGAATATGAAGTTAGAGTCAAATTTAGAATAAGTGTTTACTTTTATCATAACAACCTAATTATGTTTTATTGCCATATACTAATTTTATATTTAATAATTTAGTACACATTTTTACTATCATTTTACTGCAAAAATCATCTTTCTAACCACAAATAGAAGAAACAAAAAACAATAACAGAACCGTTTAATGCAAAGTT